>VMDO01012617.1:0-61449 GCA_007922755.1 Pedetes capensis | reverse complement strand
AATCAATGATTTAATCAATGGATGGATTCAAAATTTGAATAGACCGTTGGGAGGTGGTGGAATTGTGGAAGGCAAGACCTACTTTGAGGAACTGAGTCACTAGGGTAGTGCCTTTGGAAGGTATCGCTTGGCCCTAGTCCCTTCCTGTTACTCCTCTCTGCTTCCTGGCTGCTATGAAGTGAGCAGCTCCACTCCACCACGGCCTCTCACCATGACGCTTGCCTTATCATAAGCCCAGGAACAAGGAAGTGGAAAGTTCATGGACCAAAATGTCTGAAACTATGAACCAAAATAAGTCATTGCTCCTCTATACTATTTGTCTCAGATATTTGTCACAGTAACAAAGACTCTAACTGACGTACTAATAATATGCCAGCTTTTCAGATGAAGTGATTAAAGCTTAGGTAAATAATCTATTCAAGGGCAACAAGCTTCTCAATGATACAGTCACTTTCCAGTCCACTGGCCACTGGGGCACCCACTCACTACCTGCTGGAGAAATATTCTGTGTTGGGCACCTTATTCCATGATCTGACTTTTCCTTCCCCTTAGGCTGTGTAGTAAAATAACTAGATCTAGAACATAGAGCATAGATCCAGAGCATAGATCTGGAACTAAGCTACCAAAGTGAAATCTCAGCTCTGCCACTCCCTAGCCCTGTGACAATAGAGAAATTATTTAACTTCTTTCTTCCTCATTGCTGCTCTAAAGAGGAATGTGTCATAATGGTTAAATAAGATAATATGTGTTGTTGTTGTTGTTAGGTGCCATTGAGTCAGTATCCGACTCATGGCAACCCTCATAGGGTTTTCGATGGCTGTTTCGGGATTGCCTTGGGAGTGGATTGCCAGGCCCTTCTCCCATTTTTGCCAGGCTGGGAATTGAACTCAGGACCTCAGAGACTGCAGCACAGTGCTCTACCAACTGAGCTAAATCCCAGCCCAGTTCTTAAAAGTGTACCTAGCACATGCTGTAACTAGAAGAGTGAAAGATATTATTATAATGACATAAATATCATTAGTTCCATTTATAGTCAAGGATACTGACACTCTACAAGTGAACTAGCTTGATCAAGATCTTTGTATCTGCTAACTCTTTCCCTTATGTATAGCATGCCAGAGGAAAAGGAGTTAACCTCAACCCAAGGAAAAGGATGAAGGGAGTAGGGAAATGGGAAAGGCTTTTGTTCAAGTAGAAGTAACATGATGAAAAGAGAAGAGAGATCAAGACCACAAGGGAGGAGAAAGCAAGATGGGAAGCAGCCAGTAGCATCACTGATGTAGAATACAGGACCCTAGGAAGGGACAGTCAACTTGCAGAACTCCTGGATGACACAAGATATAGCAAGTTGTTAAATAGAGCAGTATGAAAACCAGCCAACAGTGTGCAAGGTAATGAGCAGCAGAGATTAGGGTCTAAGAAGGTAGTAAGAGACTGACTAGACACAGCTTTCTATAGATTTTGTATAGGTAGTGATAGGGAAAACAGACATGTTGAAATTATTGATATACTAATTCAGTCAATAAAAATGTATAGAATACCTCCTCTGTACTAGGTACTAAGGATACAATACATAGGTGTCAAGATATAGGAAGAGATATTGGTTATCAAATAGATAATAATAACACATTGTGTGGAATTATGTGAAAGTAAAGATTGATCTAGATTTAGAGGAATCAGAAAATACTTTCTGAAGGAAATAATACCTTAGTAATAAGGAGGAGTTAGCCAGAGGAAAGATGTGGGCAAGTTGTATTCTAGGCCAAGCAAATAACATGTGCAAAGGCCCCAAGGCATCAAGAAGTAGAGTAAGATGGTTGGAACTGGATAGAAATGGAGATGAGAGAAGAGATATAGCAGGAGCTAGATCATCTGGGACCTTTTAATCAGTATTGATAATTTTTTTTATTTTATCATAGGGACTAAGTGAAGCCATTAAATAATGTTAGGCAGAGAAATCATAATATCATTTATTTTTTAGAAAGATCACTACTGAGTGGATTGAAGGAGGGGAGAGACATGTCAAGGAGATCCAGTAGGTGGGTAAAGTTATAAACTCAGTGAAGATACAGACTTTTTTAGGAATCATGCGGGAAATAGAAAAAGAGAGGGCTTAAAGTAAGTTAGAATATAGAACTGACAAGTGCCGGTGGTAACAAGCTGTCAGGGCCAGTGGAAAAGGAGAAAGGAAGAGTTAAGTCTCTAGGCAGACATTGCAGCTACAGCAGGAAGAGCAAGGCGAGGCAGGAGCAATTTCAGGATATACTATAAGGTGCATTTGTTTACTTTAAGAGAGATTTATTTCAGGAATTGGCTCCCATGATTGGGAAGGCTGGCAAGGCTAGATCTTCAGAACAGATGAGCAAGCTGTAAACCCAGACAAAGCTCATACTGTGAACAATCAGAAGCAGCTCCCTTTCCTTCTCAAAGGACTTCTGACTTTTAAGGCATCCACTGACTGCTTTACTCAAAGTCTTCTGATTTAAATGTTGAGCACATCTTAAAAAATACCTCACAGCAGCATCTACACTTGTGTTTGCCCGAAAAACTGAGCAGCATAGCCTGGCTAACCTGTCATGTATACTTAACTATCATGGGAGGAAGGATGACTTGATTCTAGATCATCCCTCATCCTAGGGAATTGTCTGCAACATTGGTTCAAGCTTAGAAAGCAGGCAATTGATTTGCACTGTCTTATTCATAGAAGGGGACTGGGACTTAGCTCAGGTGGTAGAGCGCTACTCTGCAGTGTCTGAGGCCCTGGGGTCACTTCCCAGCACTGCAAAAATGGGAGAAGGATGCAGCAATCCACTCCTGGAGTCAATCCCGGAACAATCAGCCATTGAAAACTTTATGAGGGTTGTTGAGTCAGACATTACTCGATGGCACCTAACAACATGTTACTTAAAAACCCCAATAGCTGGGACAGGCATTATGGGAGAAGGATGTGGCAATCCACTCCCAAGGCAATCCCGAAACAATCAGCCATTGAAAACCCTATGAGGGTCTCTATGAGTTGCACAGAACTCAATAGCACCTAACAACAACAACAATTCATAGAAGAGATCTTGTTAATGAAACAACCTCCCGAGAGGCAGTGAGAAGAGCAAAAATGTTAAGACAAAGAATGGGATCCCAGTCTGAGCAAGAAGATGAACCAAAGGGGAAAATAAAAGGCAAGGAAGAGATCTGAAGCGGGAAGATGTGGCCCCAGAGTTATGCACAGAGGAGAAGAGGCTAGATCACTTAGAAAACTTCCCTGGGCTTGATGGATTCCACTGTTGACTCTACCCATTTGTACACAGTGCATTTGAGCCCCTCCCAAGGCCCAGGCCACTTCCCGCCAGAGCTTCCAACTGACGATGGTCTCCAGGCCACTCTCTCTCTTTTCCAAGATTCTGCCTTGGTGCAGCTCTCCTCCTGGGGCTGCCTGGGAAGTCCTCTGGGTCAGGCCTGCCCAGAGCCTCTTTGTCCTCTCTTGAGTTGGAGAGAGCCAGGCACTCCAGCCCTGTGAACTTCTCCTGCTACATATTTCACACTTGCCACTGACTCTGCTTTCTGAAATAGCTCAGTGGCTCCTCAGGAGACAGAGATTTTGCCTTTTCCACCATCAGAGCTCACCTCCTTCTTCCAGGCTGCTTGCCCACCCTCAGGGGGCCTAGCTGAGTGATCTGAACAAGAGGGGCCACTTAAAAGACCCACTGACCCACTCCTTTGCTGAACAGCTGTCTGTTGTCACTCCCTGAGTCCTTTTTCTGGGTAATTTGTAAAGAAAAGATATATATTTCTTGCAGTTCTGGAGGCCGGGCATCAGCATCTTCTCAGCTTCTGGTGAGGGCCTTCTTGGTGCATCATAACATGGCAGGGAGTATCATGTGGAGGCAGAGACAGAGCAAGAGTACCAGGGACTTTCATAGCAAAGCCACCCCTGCAAGAGCCCATGAATCCATTCATTCATGGGGAACGAATGCCTTCCAAAAGGCAGGGCTCACATGGTCAAATCACCTCCCCAAGGTCTCACTTCCAAATGCCATTAACATATGACCTTGGGGACTAAGTTTCCATCACAGAAAACTTGGGAGACACCCTCAAGCCATAGTGCTCCCCTCTCCAGGCTGCTTCTCTGCTGCTGCCTCAGTTTCTTTTGCAACCCCAGGCAGGGTCCCAACATTTCTCAGCCTCACTTCCTTAGCAGGGTCACCTCTGACAAAAGAGTACCTCTAGGCCTTCAGTGTGCCTTATGATAACCCTGGGTCATCTGGCCTGATCTACTTCGCTTCTATCTTTCTGTCCAATATTCTTTCAACAAACATTTACATTTACAGAGAAACAGATAGTAACACAGGGTGATTGAGGGAAAAAAATGGCTTCTCACATGGGCTTCTGCTCCAGTGCAGTAAGAATATGACAGGTGAATAAATACACGCTTATATTTCAAGTTGTGAGTGATAACAGCTATGAAGTACTCAGAATGAGATAGGAAAATAGAGGGTGAGTGGGCACCACTCCCGCCAGACTGGGGAAGGAAGGCCTTCCTGGGACCATATTATGAATAAATGAAGTGAGGGCAATAATTATACAATTTTTGCAGAGTAGGTTTGGGCAAAGAGAATCTGTCAGTGAAGACCTAGAGGTATGGTGGAAACTCAGGTTGGTTTTCTCGGCCTCTTGATTCTCCTTCCATTTGTAGTGACTGGAAAGCTCATGGACAACTGTATTTCCCGGATCCTTTTCAGCTAGTGTTCTTTCCCAATGTCCTGCACTTGCACAATATCTGCCAGTTTTCTACCATTGCACAAGATTTGGAGCCACCATTTTCTGTGGCTTCTGGCTGTTGCTTAGGGAGGTCATAATTTTTCCTTCAGGGTCCAGAGCCTACGCTGATGGTGGCTGCTGTTTCTTGGAGCAACTCCTCCTATAGCCAAACTTTGTTGAGTGTCCCCAGGTGCTTCTCCTGCTGCTGCTGGGGACCTGTGAGGAGCAGCAGCTGCCACCATAGCATTTTGCTTCCCCTGAGCCTTCTCATACCTTCACACAAAGTCCCTTCATTAAACTCTCTTCAGTTACACTCTGCATGTGCAGTGTGCGTCCTGAGGGAGAGTCAGCCAGAAAAGAGACAAAGGGCACACTGAAGTCAGATTGGAGAACCTTCCAGGCTGGACACAGATAACTAAAGGGTCAGTGCATGAGTAGCAAAATAGATCAAAGAAACCAGGAATGTTTGCGGAACTGAGCGAGAAAGGAGACATTGCTGGGGCAGAGAGAGCAAGGGGTGAGTGGTGTCTGGTACGGAAGGCAAGGGCCAGTCCTACAGGGTCTGGAAGGTCACACAGTATGGGGACAAGCTGAGTCCAAAACCAGGTGTCTGACTCTGCAAAGCTTTTTCTAATTCTGTGCCATGACTCCCTAATTCGGCCCTCCATATGCTTCCTTCTTACCATAGCCTCCCTGCTTACTTTTTTATTTATTTCTGAAGACATCTCACAGTGATGAATGGATTTCCAGAGCCACAGAGGGAAAAGGGCATATGACCCAGATTCCCTCACATCCCTACTCCCATCTGTCACACAGTCAAGAGAGAATGTCTCTGAAGCTCTGAGTCTTGCCTGGCATGTGTCAGAGAGTGGTACAAGGTGATTGTGGCTATCAAGTACACCACAAGGTGGCTGGTCATCTTAGTACATCTTCTGTCACTCTTACTGAATACTACAGACTAGTTAATTCAGAAAAGAAAGATTTTAGCTCATGGTGTTGGATGTTCAATAGCATAACTCCAGCATTCGCTTGATGTCTGACGAGAGCTTTCCTTTTGGATTATGACATGGTGTAGGCCACCAAAGCCTACAGCTGTATCACCCTGGTGTCTGATCCTGTCAGATCTCTGAAGTTAAGCAGGACCAGCCTGGTTAGTCCTTGGATGGGAGACCACTTGGGAACACTGGGTGCTGTAGGCTTAGGAGAAGGACCCAGCAACCCACTCCTAAAATAATCAGCCATCAAAAACCATATGAATAGCATAGAAGCACTGACAATAGTGCTGGGCACAGCACAGTGTCAGGAAGTGTTTCGTTCTGTTGTATATAGGGTCACTATGAAAGAGACCACACTCAACAGCACCTAACAACAACAACATAGACCATCATGTGGAAAGATCACAAACAAAAACAGTGAGTGGACATGAGCAGAAGAGGCCAAAGACCATGAGTAGCTTGTTTTATAAAAACTCTCCCCCACAGTAACTGATCCGGTCTCATGAGCCCTAACCCACTCCAATCTTCTGAGAAAAACATCAATCCATTGATGAGGGTGGTACGCCCATGACCCAATCACCTCCCAAAGCTCCCCACCCTGACACTGCCACATTGAGAGATTAAGCCTCAACATGAGTTTTATTGGAGACAAGCCACCCCTACACCATAGCACTAGTTTTTATTCCTTTCCCTGGAGATGCTGAAATCCACACTGCCTTGCATTCTTAGGGACGGGTCTCCTTGCCCAGGCAGCCCAAGCTGCTTCCTAAAGCTCTCATTTACTTTCCCAGCTGTACCTTCCTCCTGTTGTTGCTCCTCTGAAGTGTCACCAGTGAGGAGCAGCTTAGGTGTGCTTGGTTCTGTTGATCCCTCAGCTATTAATGCACTTAGGTGTGATGACATATTTCCTCAGTGTCCTAAGTGCTATCATCAAAACTTTGTTTGCAACAAAAAGGTTCCTGAGCTGCTCTTAAAAGCATAACTCCCAGCATCATCTGCAGACACATTCAGTGAAGTGTCAATCACAGAAGAACTGTGGATTCTCAGGCTAGAAATGCTTCCTGAAACCCTGCAAATCACTAAGTTGAGGGTCCAGGGATCCTTGGGTTCAGAACCCCTTCTGTACACCTATCCTTATGTCACTGTTTTTGTACATCTGTCTTTGGCTCAGTTGAAACCTCCATTATTTAGAATCATTGTCATTTTAAAATCAGTTTGAACTAATAAAATGTCTGAAATTAGAGAATGTCAATGAATACAGGAAATTTTTCTATTTTATTTTTAATTGGCTATGTATAGGACAACAATGCTTAAATACATGTACATATTGTGGAATGATCAAATCAGAGTAATCAGCATATCCATCATCTCAAATATTTATCATTTCTTTGTGGTGAAAACATTCAAAGACCTCTCTTTTGGCTATTTTGAAGTATACAATACTTCACTATTATTAACTGCAGTCGCTTTGCTGTGCCACTGACCAATATTTCTTCTTTCTCTGTCCACCCCTCTCCTCCATAACCACTATTCTACTCTCTCCTTCTATGAGTTTGGCTTTTTGGGATTCCACATGTAGGTGAGATCAATACAATGTCTACCATTCTGTGCCTGGCTTATTTCACTGATCATAATGTCCCACATGTTTCTACACTGACCTTCTCTTAATTTGTGATCTTCCTTAATGAATATGTAAGCATAATATAGGTTCTGCATAGTGGAGTTATGGGAGGAAAAGTTCCAGGGATTGTCAATATATTGATACATGAGTAAATGGCACCTAACAACAACAACAACTTTAGGGACATTCCTTGCCATGTTGATTATTCTATTCAAAAACCCTTCATTTTGTCTTCTGGCTAACTTCTACTCATCCTCACAGACCAATTGAAGCCCTCTTTCTTCCATCAAGATGGTGTGTTGTCATTGATCATCTCCATCATGACTTGCCATTGAGTTCACTACCTGTCCCTCATAGTTGGCTCTGAATTATTAGAATAGTCAACTGATGGAACTTCAATATGATAAAAATCTCTTCCTTGATGGAACATATTGAAAATCTATAGGGGTATTCTTGGTTATCATAAATTATAATTGTAGAGCAATTTGAACATATCCTTGAAAGAGAATAGGGTGCTAAAAGTCCTGCAATGTTGAGGACAGTCTTGCACAACAAAGAATGATCTCAAATCCTATATAAACCTTCAGTATCCCATAAGACAACCAATGACTCTTTGCTATATGGTGGGAATTCCCACAGGGAAACTTGCGCTCCATGGTGCTTCTTCCCTCTGGCTTCTCATGTCATGACGTCATGTCAAAATAACGTCAGACACTATTTTGATACCATATTTACAAATAAAGTTCAGTTCATTTGTAAGAATATCATGGCTCCTCATTTTCTCCATTTCTATACCCTGTAATCTGAATTGACATGCTGTTCTTGCTTCAGGTAGTTATTTCCTTCTTTCGCTTTTCACATACATTCTGAGCCAAAGACAGATGTATAAAAACAGTGACATAAGGCTAGGTGTACAGAAGGGGTTCTGAATACATTCTTTCTCTTTTACTGATTAGTCTTAATGTGATTTAGTTCTAGGATATATGTGTAGATATATACTACTCATGATCTTCCCACTTATCTTAAATCCCAATGTTATAAGCAGGTGCAACTATTTGACTTATTCATTACATCTTCTGTCCTAGCTATATCTGAAACTTTACATATTGAAGCATTATTTATTTAAAATACTTTCTTCTTATTTCTTCTTTATGTAATACTTAGGCCATTGCACTGATTTTTATTATGTATCTAAGTATAATATCCAAAAAATTCATTTTGGTTTGGTAAATGAGGCATTACAAATTATTTGTTATAAAAGGGGATATTAAGTACAATAAGTTTGAGAACCACTGATCTAATACAATACCTCATTTTACAGAGGAAGAAAGTGAGGTAAAGAGAGATTAAATGGGCCAATCACTAAGTTGCTGATCTGGAATTAAAATCCTGAGCTGACTTGCCATCCAGTTATTCTATTTTGTTCTATAATTTTAGCTAAATGCTGAGTCGTTTCTATTTCTGTAGTAGATTATGAGAACAGAACTATTTCATACAACCCTTTTCTGTAATCATCACCAGTGACTAATACAGCATTAGATATATAGTAGTTACTTAATGTATTAGATTGGATTGCACTGAATTGCATTACATTGAAATGAAATGATTTCAGCTGAATAGCAATGGCAAATGGTGTCTTGCAGTGTGAAAAACAATCAGAGCCATCATTTCTGGGCCACAAAGCCACAGCTGGAATGACCACATTAGATTCCCTCTACTTTCTCTCTGTTACTCACTAGTATTCAGGCTCTTCCCATGGAATATCTTTTCCCTTCCCTCTTTTCACAGGTTTTGACCTTCTTGGCCCACCAACTTTCATTTCTGATTGTCCTCTTACCTGTCACATCCCTTGGCATATAAACTGAACCCAGTGCTGGTATAGATCCCCGAAGCTCTACAACATTTTTAGTAAAATAGCTAAAAGTCAGTTTTTCTCTTTTCAAAGGTTTTCAAGTTCTGATTTTTTTCCTGGCACTTTCTAAATGTGTTAAGGAACTTAGTCTATGAAGAGATGCTTTGTTGACATGACACAGGAACTAATTCTACATGTCAGTAGGAATGGCATCCAAATAGCTGACTCAGGAGCCAGATTCCAAAAGTAGAAAAATTGATCTATCTTCTCAGTGAGTGTGCATGTGTGTGTTTGTACATACATGTAAGCAGGAAGGAGAGATAAGATCACACACATAATTCAGGTGCCAAAAGTGAAAATAAGTGCCAAGGAGGTAAGAGACTACTGAAGGAGTGTCATTTTCAGTGCAGTAGTGATGGTGGTTGTGACCAGATAATATGACCTACAAGGGAGAAATCATATGCTATAATGATAGAAAAATACGCTTCATAGGTCTAAATACCACATAGAGTAAACTGATTATGTATAAATCCTGCTTTCATATATTCCATTCAACTAGACACATACATCAGCACTACTATCGCCACAACAACAACACTTGTTAGGTGCAGTCGAGTCGGGTCTGACTCATAGCAACCCTCCTAGGGTTTTCAATGGCTCACTGTTTCGAGATCGCTTCTGGAGTGGATTGCCCGTCCTCCTCCTGTCAACAACAACACTAACAACACTAAAATAATGACAAGCACATTTACAACAGTTCTGTTTTTAATTTAGATTTCCCAAGTTATAAGACCATTATTTCCACCCTAACTTCCAAAATAAAATATAATTCTAAAGGCCATCAGAATACTAGGAACACAAAGAAATCTAAAAGAACTAATAAAAGAGAATGCTCAAGGCTTTTTTGACCTTTCCAACATCTCTAAAGGCTAGGTGCATGGCAATGGGCCTGAAGACAGATGTACAAGGTACAGAGAATAGTGAGTAGGATTTGATGGCAAAGAGATCTTACTATTAACCAAACAACTGTCAGCATGGCTGTACAATAGTGAAAAGTCTCCTATGTCTGAAAGCTACTGGCTAGGCTGTGAATCAGAGGCAAATCTGCAGAATTTCATTTGTGATGTCTCAGTCCCTGAGGAAGAGAAAACACTTATGCCTTCAAGATATTTGAAGCCTGTGGTGAACTGAGTCAAACTAAAGCTGCAACAAGACATCTTGATTCAGTTTAGCATGATCAGATGATGTAGCCTTCACTTTCACATTGTAACAGAAAAACAGGAGCACCCTTCTAGAAGCAAACATGATTTATCTCCATGTCTAGTGTTCTTTTGTATGTTACAAAAACACAAAAAGACAAGAAAATGTAATTCACAGTCAAGACAAGAACTATACAATAGAAACAGTATCAGAGGTAACCTGTATATTGGAATTTGATGAGACTTTAAAGCCATTATGATAAAAATTATAAAGACTCTAGTGGAAAGGTGAAACACATATGTTGTTGTTAGGTGCCGTCGAGTTGGTATCCGACTCATAGCGACCCTCTGTACAACAGGTGAAACACTATTGTCAGTGCTTCTCTGATGTTCACAGGGTTTTCAATGGCAGACTGATTTTTGGGAGGGGGTTGCCAGGTTCTTCTCCCAATCCTACAGTTTCTGGTGTTCCCAGGTGGTCTCCCATCCAGGCACTAACCAGGCCCAACCCTGCTTAGCTTCCGAGATCTGACAGGATCGGATGCCACAGGGCTACAGTTGCAGGCAAAACACATATATAATGAGATAAAAACTTTCACCTGAAACATGAACACTTTCAAAGGGAAATACACCAAAAGGCAAGAAATGAAAAATAAAAGATCATAATTTATTAAATGATTATCAGAAGACAGAAGTAGGGGGGAAAGTTAGTTATCTTAAAGATATATCAATGGAAAATGTCCAGACTGAAACACAAAGTCAAAATGGGTGAATAAAAACAAAACAGCATCCTAGATCTGTTATGAAATATCAACTATTTTAACTTGCAAGTGATTAGCGTCATAGAGGAGAGATTAGGGAGAGGAGCTAACAGAAATATTTAAGGACACAATGGTTAATCAACTATTGAGAGGATCAGCCCAGAAATCTAAGAAGGTCAATGAACTCCAAGCAAGATAATTAAAACCCCCTCTCAGATACACTATAATCAAACAGCCTAAAATAAAAGGTGAGTCAAACAAACCAAAATAAAACTAAACTAAAACACCACATCTGAAAGTAGTCAAGCAAAAAAAGACACAACACATACCAGGCAACCATGGTGAAATAACAAAATGATTATGACCAAAAGACAGTGGAACGACATACATCATGTATGGCTTAACAATGGAGATATGTTTTGAGAAGTACATCTTCAAACAATTTTCTCATTGTACAAACATCAGAGAGTGTACTTACCCAAACCTAAGTAGTATAGCCTACTACACACTGAGGCTATATGATGTTGTCTATTGCTTATAGGCCACAAACCTGCACAGATGTTACTTTCCTGGATACTCCAGGCAATTATAACACAGTGGTAATTATTTATGTGTTTGAACATATGTAAGCTGTTTATGCCAAGAGATCTGGAAAACAGCTACCTGGACAAATGACTGGAAGAAATCCATATTTGTGCCTATTTCTCAGAAAGGGGATCCAATCAAATGTGGAAATTATTGAATAGTTTCATTAATATCACATGCAAGTAAAATTTTGCTAAAGAGCATTCAAAAGCTACTGCAGCAGTATATAGAAAAGATCTGCCAGAAAATCAAGCCAGATTCAGAAGAGGGCATGGAACCAGGGACATAATTGCTAATGACAGATGGATATTAGTCGAAAGCAGAGAATACCAGGAAGATATCTATCTATGTTTTACAAACTATGCCAAGGCATTTGACTGTATGGATCACTATAAATTATGGATAACCTTACAAAGAGTGGGAATACCAGAGCATTTAATTGTACTCATGAGGAATCTGTACATGGACCAAGAGGCAATCATTCAAACAGAACAAAACTGGGAAAGGTATGCATCAGGGCAAATAATAGAAGAAGCTGGACTTTATAAAGAAGAACACAGCATTTTGATTAGGGGAAGACTCATTAACAACTTGCGTTATGCAGATGACAACTCTGCTTGCTGAAAGGGAAGAGGATTTGAAACAGTTACTGATGAAGATCAAAGAGCACAGCCTTCAGTATGGATTGAGTCTCAACATCAGCAAAACAAAAACCCTTACAACTGGGTCAGTATGCAACTTCATGATAAACGGAGAAAAGACTGTCCAAGATTTTGCTTTACTTGGTTCTGCAGTCAACACCCATAGAAACAGCAGTCAAGAAATGAAAAGACATATTGCATTGGGAAAAGCTGTTGCAAAAGACCTCTTTAATGTGTTGAAAAGTAAAGATGTCACATAGATATTGAAGGTGCTCCTAACTCATGCTATGGTATTTTCAGTCTCATCATATGCTTAAGGAAGCTGGATTTTAAATAAGAGAGACAGGAGAAGAATTGATGCTTTTGAATTATGGTACTGGAGACAAATATTGAATATACCATGGACTTCCAAAAAAACTAACAGACCCATCCTAGAAGTGCAGCCAGAGTGCTCCTGGGAACCTAGGACAGCTAGACTGCGTCTTATGTATTTTGGACATGAGTCAGGAGACCAGTCCCTGGAGAAGGACATCATGTTCAGGAGAGTGGTGGATCAACGGAAAAAGGGAAAACTCTCCACTAGGTGGACTGACAGTATCTACAACAGTGGTCTTAAATAAGATTGTGTGCCTGGCACAGAATCAGGGAGTGTTTCATTCTCCTGTACATAGGGTTGTGATGAGTTAGACCCTATTCAATGGCACCTCACAACAAGAAGACATATATATTTATAGATTGCATATATCATTATATATATGTATATATATATATATGTTGTTGTTGTTAGGTGCTATCGAGTCGGTATCTGACTCATAGCGACCCTCTGTACAACAGGGGAAACACTATTGTCAGTGCTTCTCTGCTGTTCACAGGGTTTTTAATGGTGGATTGATTTTTAGGAGTGGGTTGCCAGGTCCGTCTCCCAAGCCTACAGCACCTGGTGTTCCCAGCTGGTCTCCCATCCAGGTACTAACCAGGCCTGACCCTGCTTAGCTTCCAAGATCTGATGGGATTGGATGCCACAGGGCTACAGCTGCAGGCCTGTATATATATATATATATATATATATATATATATATATATATACACACACACACACATACTTAAATGTATTTATATGTAAATATATTTATATAATCTACAAATATATTCACTGGATAAAATTCTAAACTGACATATAGATATACCATATGAAACATATGTAAAAGAATATGACTTCTTCAAACAAAAACAATTGCAATGAATCATAGGATTATAGCACATATAAAAATAAAATTCAGATAATAAGAGCACAAAATGTAAAAAGAATGAGATTATACAGTTGTAGATCCTTACACTTTCTTGAAATAGAGAAATATTTTGTGGTAACCTAGCTGATAATTTTTTGGAGATGGTAATAAATGAGTGAATTTGAAGGAGGCTTGGATTGAAGTCAATTTTCTCCCATGTGCAGTTCAATGTATATAAAAATCCCACATTTATAATAGGAATAAAAAATTCTATTTTCATTTCCTTTTTCTGGCCCAATAAAATAATAGAATTCAAAAGAGGAATGCCTCAGCAATTTGTTAACATTATTAACACGGATCTACAAATATCCATGGGTAGCATGGTAAAGGAGGAAGAGTATTAGATTTTGAAGTCAAGCAGCCCAGAATCCAAATCCTGGCTCTATCTGCTTTACATAACCTTGAGCATGTTACTTAAACTTTCTGAGTTCAACTTTCTCATCTGTAAAAGGAGGCCATTAATTCCCAGTTCATAGGATCATAGAGAGCATTAAGTTAAATAAAATCATAGAGGAACAAAGCTCAGTGCTAGGCACATCTATAGCAACTCCAAAAAATATGTATATATCAATTCCCCAACGCCCCTCAAGCTCCAAGTCTACTTGGTGACCAAGAAAATCTAGTTTGATTCTGTATGTATTGGTTGACTTGGAACCTCTGGAAATGTGTCATTCTTCCCTTTATATATTAGCCTGACATAGGTTCAAAATAAGGTAAAAGAGAAAGAAAAGTAGTGTAGGACTTACAAACCCACATTTGAAGGACCCATCAGAAAGACAAATGAGTCAGAAACAAGTGCATTTTTCTGCAGATGCCTTTATAGTTCTCAAGTACTTGGGGGACAGGTTTGAAAGGTCATAAGGAGATCCATAAAGTTAGTCCTCGACAGCCTTGGAGCACATGAAGGAAGAACATTCATGTTTACCCAATTCTGCGCAGGCTGGCGCAACAGCAGGAGCATCCTGCAGACCTCTGGAGTGGCTCCTCCATTGGGCAGAGAAGAAAGCTATTAAAGGAGTCAGGCCGACTTACTTCTGCACTCCCTGTCTGCCACTTATTAGTTGTGTAACTCCAGGCAAAGACATTGGCTTCCCTGGCCTTCAATTTTCTCCACTATAAAAGAAATACTAAAACCCACCTTCTAGGGTTGTTGAAAGGAATAAGATCAAACATGGAAACCGAAGTTGTAAATCTGGAAATCTGGCTAGCAGATATAGTTTGCTTGGCCTCTGGAACACTGTATGTTTTCTTTTCTTAATTATTTGCCAATTGTTTATAAATAATAAATTTCCAGTATAAAAATATTGAAAGAGCCAACAACCTAATGCCAACATTCCTCGAGGAGACTGACAAGTTCAAGCTAATTAGTGACTATCCTCTGTGCACAGAGCTTCTTTTTCCCATATTGCCACAGATGTCTCTATTCCTCTTGGTCTTACCTGTATTGATGGCCATTCTCTTTTTTATATTACCTGCCCACTCTAATGGAAACTGTTTTGCATTAGTGATGTGAAATGTCTAGCACTACAGTTAAGGGTTAATAGACACTCCCTTTATACTGTGCCTTCCACCTTGGAGGTCCCATGGTCCTGTGGGATTCAAAGAGAAAAGCTAATGGTAGAGTAACTGTAGCACTTTCATGGCCTAAAGAAAACACTTCTCTTTCAGCAGGTTGAGATTATTGCCAGCTACAAAGGAACATCATGATGCATTAAAATAAATGTAGAAACTGTTTAGAGGAACCTGAGATTTCTCTCTGAGACCCGGCTTGGATTTGCTGTATCCCAGCTGCAGAAGGGAGAAGCAGGGGTGGAGTGCCTGAGGTTCAAGGAGGTGGGGTGGGTAAGCAGAGATGGTCTCCCACAGTGATCCCTGAAATTCACTAGTCCTTAATTGCCTTCCATATGCATCAATTCAAGCTTCATTAGAAGAAATCACAGTCCTCCAGAGAGCCACGTGAGAGAGAACTCTGGATAATAGAGAGAGGATAAGCTGGTAAGCTGAGAGTGGGAAAGGGAAGCATTCTGTGGGATAAGGCTCCTTTCAGCAAATAAACTTATTATTACATCATAAGAGAATCAGAATGCATTTGAGAAGGAGCTAGACTGCTAGCAATTCTGCAGCTCAGCTTCTGGCTTACTGCAGTGGGCAATAGATATATAAGTCATACAGGGCAGGTGAGAGAGAGAGAGTCGCCTGGAGTCAGCAGCAGGTTGGTCTAGATGAAAAGTATCCACACATCCAGGGCTTCGACTTCTGCCAACTATGACTAAAAATTGACTGGAGGCATCTGACTTCCCCTTTTCCCCAGAGCAGCCAGCTATGGACACCAGGGACAGCCAGGGTCCTTGGGTGAAGAATTGGAGCTTGTAAAGTATGAGACATGGGGTCTGAGGGAGGGCCCATGAAACCAGCATGCTGTGCTCAGAGAAGCACCTGGAGATATGGAATGATGGGATCGTGGACCTTGGCAGAAAGCAATGAAATATGACTTCTCCTAGGGACCACCCTGCCAATTCTCCAGTATCACAGTTGGAAGAAATGAAGAGGGTAAACACTTCAGTCTCATTTTTCCAGCATTTCATGGCTAAGGATGTAGAGGTCTATAAAAAATAAAGGACTGTCTCAAATTCTCTTAGTGACGAATGGGCTGGTGTTTGAACTCCTGGCTCCCAGACACAAATGTCCTCCTCCAGTTTCTCCAACCTTATTTCTTTCTTCACCAGCCTCCATATTTCCATGCTGTGACTAGGGCCTTTGGTGAATGTCAGTGACTGGAGTGCATTTCTTGGCACACACTGAACACCTAAGATTCTGAACTTGTTCTCATGTGACCTGGGGGCACAGGAATAAAAGTGTCAACTGGAAACAGGTTAAAAAGTGATACGTGCTTCTGACCTCATTTCCGCTTCCCGGCCTCCTCCCACCAGGAATGAATGTCTCTTTGGGATTTAACACATGCTAATTTTGAGGCATCCTGCATTTTTATCAGCCTTAATCTTAACTCATAGTAGGTAAAGTTTTGCTGAGTTATGCTTTTTCCCTATTTAGGCGTTTTGTCTCCCTGACTGCAACTCTGACTTCTAAGTAGAGACCTTGAAGTGTATATATTTTTTATCCCTCACCCGACCCTCTGTGCCTGGCATAGCATTGATGTCTCTTCATTGCTGAATGAACAAATGACTAATCTTAATATTGCTTCTGCATGGATAAGCTCATCTGAAAAGGCCATGGGCAGGTTTTGGTTTCTCAGAACTGGAGTCCTGAAGCCCTCAGCATCTGACTTAATGAATCTCTTTCCCTCATTGTCTCCATAAGAGCTATGCAGTCCCTGTCTCCCTTTCCTGGGATTCCATGCTTCCTGTAATAACTAGAATTTACCCGAATAATGAATCGACCTAGTATTTGTTATTAGCCTACTGTGTACCAGGCATTGAACTAAATCTCAATGGGTTTCATTTAATCCTCAAAAAAAACACACAGGGGGCCACACCCACTATATCAATGGTGGTACAAGGGTGGGTAGTAACTTACCCAAGGTCTCACCACTAGTAAACAACTGGTGCTGCAGGGCTACCCAGAGGTGGCACTCACCCCCTTGATCACTCTGTATGCAGGTCACCTTGTATTCTCCCTACTGTTCTCAGATGCTCTACTCTGGCCAGCTGGTCTCCCCTTATCCCTCCATCACCCCAACTGTGCATGGTTGCTACCATGAGAGAGATTTCCAACAGCCAGGTGGATGATGCTTTTCGTCACATTAAGGTATCTAACAGGCTGGCTTCCTCCTCTCCTACCAGCCCATCTTTGCTCAATCACTGCTGTTCTCATCCCTCTCACCTGCCACCATTCCTTCTAGTCACCAAACTGCTCCATCAGTAGCTCCTGACAGCTCAGTAGAGGCCCCAGTCCAGCCTCTTCCTTTCCCTTCCTAGATATTTATTATTTATTTTTGCTCTGTGTCATATGAGGATTATAAAAGCAGGTCCTGCCTGATATTTGTGTAAAATACGGTATGTCTTTAACAAGAACAGGGAGAGAGAAAGCCTCACCACTGTAAGAGATCATTTCTGCCTGTGCTGTCGTAAAGTCAGAAGGGTGAGCCATTCATTGCTTACACATTCAAATCTGACCTCGGTTGTTGGGCAAATGGAAGAGAAAGTAATTAGTTTCTTTAATGGCTCAGAAATGTACCCAAAAAGGGGGGGTGAGAAGGGGTGATTGTTCAAATCAGCAGGTTTGGGAGTTTAATTTCTTTGTATTCATTCAGCTTCAAGATCTCTCCGACATGCTTCATTATAATATAGTGGCCCAGCTGGAAGAGCACTATTATCGAGTTACAAAAATGATAAATTAATGGGACAAAGGTTATTTGTTTCTTGAGCTGATGTTTGAAAATTCTGGGCATGGATTTATCTATCAGAGGGTGGAAAGGTGAGGATATTTGTTTTCCCTTTAGACAATATTAAGAAGAGAAAGTGGAATGTTTTCCCTAAACTACCCTGACAATGTCACTCAGCAGGTAAACCTTGTTCTTAGCCCCAAACCCCCCTCTAAGATTGATGATACTGGTAAGAGAGCTGGCCTGAGCTCCAAATCCCCAAGTATCAGGATTGGAAGTTATTGATGAAAGGAGAAAATAAGCAGTTCCTTTGCCCATATTTCATTTCATCTTTAAAGTAGACAACATAGTGCAATTTAGCACATGGACTGGGGTCCAATCCCAGACCTGCCATCTATTGCTATGGTGTATTGACACATCACTTAATATCTCTGAGTTCTCCTTCGTGTTAGGTAGGAATAATCATATCTTGCAAGATTATTGTCATGATTTAAGATTTTGCATGTAGTATGTTTATATGCCTATGTTTACATAGCCCTATGCAGTGCCTTGCTTGCAGCCATAGCTCTGTGGCAACTCATCCTGTCAGATCTTGGAAGCTAAGCAGGGTCGGACCTGGTTAGTACTTGGATGGGAGACCCCCTGGGAACACCAGGTGCTGTAGGCTTGGGAGACGGACATGGAAACCCACTCCCAAAAAATCAATCCGCCATTGAAAACCTTATGAACAGCAGAGAAACACTGACAATAGTGTTTCCCCTGTTGTATGTAGGGTCGCTATGAGTTGGATACCGACTCAACAGTACCTAACAACAACAATAACAGTGCAGTGCCTTCATAGCAGTGTGCTCAACAATTGCACTGGATGTCTAGCTTCACTATGCTGGGCTCTGGCTCTTTTATCATGTTCAATTTGATCCTGTGGATAGTACTTGGCCATATCCCCCAAAATCTTGTATTAGAAAGTCATGACAATTTCACTAAGATTTCAAATGGAAAGAAGGAAGGTATTTTACATAGCACACACAACAGCAGAGCTGTAGTAGAATTTCCCATCAGACATTTCTAAGAACGATGCATATCACAATCTACATGAGTGGTGCCCCTTAGAGATGTGGGGTGTTCTGTCTCCCACGCATGCCTCTGTTCTTCCTCCAATGTTCCCTTCCTGCTGGCAGTGATCTCATATTCTCTCTCATTTAGAAAAGAACTTCTAAAACCACTTCTATTATAACAATCCCATTAGCATTGGACTTCGCCTTTATATTCCATTAATAAAAAGCTTACTAGTAGATATAACCCACTGTGATTCCCATGTGTCCTTATGGTGTCCTTCCCCCTCTCAATGGCTTATCAAAGTAGTCATGAGACAAGATACACTCCTCCCTTAAAGGCGGGTGGTACCACTGGTAGCATTGATGGCATGACAAGCACTCAAAAAGTGATTTCCATATGGCTGTCTCATACCCACTAGAGAGGCGAGCAGCACATGCTTCAGGACTGTATGCAGATGGCAGGTGTCTGAGCACCCTGAGCTCTGGGGTGTGGAGAAAATGCCTCTAAATGAGGATTAGCTGTTTCAGCAGGTACAGCAGCAGCTACTTAGGAGCCAATGGCTTCTGGGCAGAAATGGCCCAAGGCTCATAGAATGGGCAGCATCAAGGGAATACACATCGAGGATGAGCCAATTCATTGAGTGTCAGAACCATATAAAATTATTGGGAACTCTCAATTTACAGGGAAACTTGCTTGCCGGGGTTGTAAATAAACTCCGAAGGAATTGTGTAAGTTTTGCCCTGAAAAAGCCTTTCTATATATCTTGTTTGGCCTTCATCTCACAGCAATTCTGTGAATTATATATTATTTATTGTTGCTATTTTACAGATGAAGAAGCTTTAGTGACTCCTCAGAGTATATTCACCCAGTGAAATACTCCAAGCCTGGGCTCTTTCCAACCCATCAGTGCTTGTGTTGGCTCTGTATTGTTGTTGAGTGCTATCGAGTCAGATCTGACTCACAGCGACCCTAAGTACAATGGAATGAAACATTACCCAATACTGTGCCATGCACACAGTCTTTTCTTATTTGAGCCCATTGTTGCAGTCACTGTTTCTTCTCACTTTGAGTTGTACCACATCATCAAATGGAGGTCCCAGGGGCTCTACTCCATTCCCGTCATTAAGACTGACTCTACTTTGAGGAGGCAACTCTTCTCCAGTAGTTTCTTGAATGCCTTCCACCCTGGGAGGGGATGGTGATTTTCCAGCACTATATTTGACAGTGCTTCTCTGGTCTTCATAGGGTTTTCAATGGCTAATTGTTTTGGGAACAATAGATTGCCAGGTCCTTCTCCTGTCTACCATAGGTGGCCCTGATGGCATCAGAGATATGGGTGGCATGGCTTTCAGCATCACAGCAACACACAAGTCCCTCCAGCATGACCAGCTGACAGACACATGGGGGAATTGGCTCTGTAGGACTCTGTTGAGATCAGCACCTACCCATTATCTCACAGTTCTGTGGGTCAGAATCCTGATGTGCTGGCTGCGCCTCCCAAGGTCAACATCAGGGTATCAGCAGGGCTGCATTCTTTTCCCAACCTGATGCAACTGGCTGGCAGAATTTGCTTCACTGTGATTATAAGACTGAAGTCCCATTCTTTGAGGACTGTCAACCAAGAGAGTATGTCCCAGTTTCCTCCGGCTGCTTCATTCCTGCTGAAGTGGCCTGTTCTATTTTAAAATCAGTGAGGGTCAAAATAACCCCTTATGCCAAATCTTTTAGAAGTTTTCTGCCGTTTAAAGGGCTCCTAGGATTAGATTAGGCCCACCAGGATAATCTCCATGTTTTAAAGTCAACTGACTGGGAACTTTAACTCCATCCACAAAACCACTTCATAGCAGCACCTACCTACAATAGAGTTTGAGCAGCCAAGGGGCAGCTTTTTGGCTTGGGGGTGGGGTGAGGCATCTGTGGAATTCTGCCTATCATAGTGCTTCTTTGGTTTTAGTTAGGAATCGCCTGGGGCCAGGTGGGTGGTGGTGCAGGCCTGTCATCTCAGGGACCTAGGAGGTAGAGACAGAAGGATCTCAAGTTTGAGGCCAGAGGCAACTTGTATCACTTCTTAGCAAGACACTCTGTCTCAAGATTGAAAAAATGTAAAGGGTTAGGGGTTGCAGCTTAGTGGTAGAGCACTTGTAAAGTATGCATAAAGCCTTGGCTTAAGTCCTCCAGAACCACAGAAAAAAAAATTAGAAGGCATCCCCTGGAATGCTAGTGGCAATGTCCCTGGAGAGTCTAGGCCCTGGGTCTGGGGTAGAACCCAAGCATCTCTCTATACACAGGCTCCACTCTCCCCATCGGGCCCTGCTGAGACTAATATGAGAGGTGCTTGGGCCATGTTTTAAGGAGCAATGTCCACATTCAGCTATACCAATGTCAGTTTCTCAAACCTGTCTATGTACCAGGCCTGTTCTAATTCTTTAAGTGTTGACTCATTTCATCTTCACCTCAACTGTGGTTTAATACTATCATTAGTACAATTTTACAGGCCAAAAGAGGTAAAGCAACTTGCCTAATTTCACGCAGCTAGTAAGTGACAGCTGGGGTTTGGTTCAGTTGGTAGAGCACTGCTCTGCCCTCTCTGAGGCCCTGGATTTGATCTTCAGCACTGCAAAAATAGGAGACAGCCCACTCCTGAAACAATCCTGAGATAATCAGCTATCAAAAATCCTATGGGGCTGGGATTTAGCTCAGTTGGTAGAGCACTGCTCTGCACTCTCTGAGGTCCCAAGTTTGATTCCCAGCACGACACAAATAGGAGAAGGACATAGAAATCCACTCCTGAGGCAATCCCAAAACAATCGGCCATTGAAAATCCTATGAGGGTCACTCACTATGAGTCAGACACGACTCGATGGAACCTAACAACAGTGAGTTGCACAGAACTCTATGGCACCTAACAACAACAACAGTAAGTGTCAGAGGTGGGATTTGAAGCTGACTAGGTGGGTTCGGAAATCCTTATCCCTAAGTCCTTGTGCTATACTCTCCATTGGAACATACATTTGTTGTAGGCCACAATTGGAACAAAGAAGAGATGAAACAGAGGGCCCCAGCTTGGCAGATCAAACTGGGTGTTCTTGGCATCTGCTTTGGGTGGGCATGGAGGGGATCCCAAATGAAAGGAAGAAAAGGGTTCATCAAACAACCCCAGGCCATCTCAGATCCACCACCTACCCATCCTAGAAAACTGCCAGAGTTACCTTTGTCATCTCTCATGGTCGCTTCTGGTCATGATAACCATCAGACTTAGGGCTGGAAGACTACTATAGAAGACAGTATGACAGGGAGGGGCTCCCTAAAGAAGACATGTTTCTCAGGGCCCAAATGATGCTGATACTGTCTGTAAGGTTCAGAGATGGCACTCATGGGCCATAGTACACAGTGTAAGTCCAAGAACTGGTCTCCTTCTCTGACAACTGGCAGGATTCAATATCACCTACCTTGGAATGTCACTGTCACACCCTCATGCACTGCCACAGATTGACACATTCCCAGCTTCGCCTGTCTGAACGCTCCTGAGGACCATCGCTCCTCTCAGCATGGTGCAAAGTGGATTAGGAACTGGGACACTGAGTGCTCTGCCAGCAAAACTATGATCGTCTATATTCCTTGCCTGCTGAGCAACTCTGGTTTTCTTGGTTCCAGCATCAAGGTCCTGCTTAGCTTGCCAAGTCCTGCTGCTCATTATGTGGCCTCAAAAGTGCTAATGGTTGGAACAATGCCTAACTGACCTATAAACTGGTGCAGAGCTGGAGCAAAGGTGACATCCAGCCAGCACAGGGTCCCAAGCCAGTGAGGAAGATAAAGGACCCTGTCCACCTGATTGCCTGTCACCAAATAGCACACAACTCCACTTTGTAGGTGGTCTCCAGAATGCTCTGCCTACCTACTGATATCAAAAAATCCCTGAATGCCTTTAAATCCATCATAATGTGAAAAATGATCTGCTATATTACACAGTCTCTGCAGGGACTCATCCTTAAAGAGGCAAGCCCTGCCAACACATAGTAATTAAAAAGGAATCGCAAGTATTATTTCTGTCTCTTGAAGATTGTGGAAGGAAATCTAATTCATAAGCCATAGGAACTCTTTCCAAAGCCCTATATTTTACTCCCTAATACTCTCACATTCCACAGCTACTCCAAAGCCCTTCCCGTGCAACTCTTAGAACTCTCCCTGGCGCCCTAGTTGATAGCTTCTCTCCTCTTCTACTTTTCTTCCTGCCTCTCTCCCTCCTTTGTCTGGCATGTAGGTCAATTCATTCTCAATATCTCACTCCACCCCTTCTCTCTCTTCTCTGGGCAAGCCTCCATCTGCCTGTCATGATAGACTTAAGATTCTGCCAGCTAAACTCTTCTTGAGTGGCTTCTGTAGGAAAGGAGATGTGTTTTTGAGCAAGATGGCTGACTAGAGGTATTGGGTACCTGTCCCTCCACAGTGAAGGACAAAAACAAAGCATGAGCACAGCCATTTGGTGGGGATGTTGGAGTACAGTGGGGATGAGACAGAGCCATCACAGCACATGGAGATACATGATGGGCTGTATAAAGACAGGAACTGAGCACTCAGCTTCTACCATCTCTCTCTTCTATATCAACTCTCAACCAAAATGAATGTCTTGTAGCAGGAAGAGGGAAAGCAGGAAGCCTAAGCAGTCCCCACTCATACCACAGACAGTTCCTGCTGGACAGCACTGTGACCCTTACAGGCTCCGAGCCAAGTTTGGGAAGCTTCCAAGCCACCACACTGCTACATTGCCCCAAAGAAAGAGCACAGCCTGGGTTGGACCTTTTGCTACTAGGCTCTTGCTCCAAAGAGCCATTTTGAGACCCTGTCCAGCTGAGGTCCTGTTCCAGCAACCCAGCCCTGTGAACAAGTGAGAAAGCCCATCCTCCCACCCTCCTACAGCTCAGCAAGCAACTGGGAGAGCTTACCTTCAGTGGTTTGGCCTGCAGAGACACCCACACTGCCTCCTATAGTCCCAGAAGCAGCCAGATGGCCCCACTCACCCACCCTTGACCCAAGAAGTCAATTTCATACCTGCTACTCTGTTGGGTTCTTATAACTTCCTCATGAAATTGCTCTGGCAAAGATTTTTAATGCACATGAAAATGGAAGATACTGCGGCTCTGTTGAGGGAGCTAACGGTTCATCCAGACTTGGTTAATAAGTGGCTAAAAGAGACCTATATCCTAGAGTTAACATTCAGACTCCAAGTCACAAACTCACAGCAATTCATACCTGAGAGAGATATTGCAGATTATTATCTCAGGCCTTTATTTTTCTTGTGAGGCTCACTCAACTACTTAGAGGAAAAATAAGAATTATAGTCATACTTTCAGACTTCTTAGTCTAGAGTCTTTTCCAACCAACCAAAATTGTGAGAAATTAATACCACTCAGCAAGGAATAGCTGATAAAACTTTGTCTTTTGCAATTCCCATGGTATTAAAGTAAATATAATCACCAAGAACATGTGTTGTGTATATATTTAAATTGATTTTTATATTGGTATGAAATGTGCAGATTAACCTATATAAATAAACTAATAAAATCCCAATATGTGAAAATTTCTAAGGCTTGCTTAACTGATTCTTAATCCTATTTCATTCTTCTTGAATATTCTGGCAGCTTCAATGTCACTAACTAGCCATAGTTGTTTAGAAATCATGGATTTGGCATCCACAAGATTTGTTGTTGTTAGGTGCCATTGAGTCAGGATCCGACTCATAGCGACCCTACTTACAATAGGTGAAACACTTTGTCAGTGCTTCTCTGCTGTTCATAGGGTTTTCAATGGCCGATTGACTTTTGGGAGTGGGTTGCCAGGTCCATCTCCCAAGCCTAGAGCACCTGGTGTTCCCAGGTGGTCTCCCATCCAGGGACTAACTAGGCTCAACCCTGCTTAGCTTCTGAGATCTGATGGGATCAGATGCCACAGGGCTAGGGCTGTAGGCCCACAAGATTTAGTAACTATGAATATTGTCCACAGACTTAGGCATGCCCAGGGACTTGTTGGATCTGTGTAATAGCCTACGGGTTTGGTTATTCCAACAAAGGCCAACATGCAGGAATTAAAGCAAAACAAGAGCTAATTTGTCCCTAGAATACACATGCCAAGACTGATATGATATTTCAACAGGGCTGGCAACCTATAGGCTGATATGGCAGCTCCATAGTGTTGTTGACTGTCTTCTGGTCATAAAACCTAACATATGTTTTCCATTTGTGGTTTAAGATGATTCAACTTTCACCAATAGCTGCACATTCTGGCAGTGAGAGTAGGAAGCATAGAAAACAGAAAGTTTTCCTTTGCTTTAGAGTCACAAACTCAGAAGTTGTACACACCAGTTCTGTTCATTGCACACATTGTTAGGTCACACATTGCTGCCAAACATCTAGAAAATGTACATGTGAGGTGTGTGGCCACTTGCCCAGCTAAAACATTAATATCTATTGCTAAGGAGAGAACAACAAAATGAAATCAGAAATAATTAAGGAACTTCCAAATCAGTAGCCCCTTTAGGAGAGAGGCAGTGAATGCATTCAGGCAGAATTAGAAATTAAAACACTGAATGAAAGAATCTTGAGATTCAGAAAAATGATCATTAAATGAGTTATTGTAAGCAAGGGTAAACATCAATGAGGGCTAAAATGTAGCTCAGTGGTGGGGTGTGTGCGAGATCCTAGATTTGAGCCACATAAAAAAAAAATACACAAAAAAACCCAACACACAAATGGGCAAAGGAACTGAACAGACAGTGCCCAAATGGAGAAGCTCCTAAAGCCATGAAACACATGAAAAAATGCTCAATATTCCTAGCCATTAAGGAAATGCAAATCAAAACAATGCTAAGATTCCACCTTACTCCAGTAAGAATGGCCAAGATCTATAAAACAGACAATAAAAAGTGGTGGCGAGGCTGTGGAGAAAAGTGAATCCTCTTACACTGCTAGTGGAGCTGTAAATTGGTTCAACCACTTTGGAAATCAGTATGGAGGTACCTTAGAAAACTAAAAATAGGTCTACCATATGACCCAGTTATAAGACTATTGGGAATATACCCAAAGGGAGATGGGACATCATACCACCGAGACACCTGCATCTCCATGTTCAATGCAGCGCTTTTCATAACAACAAGGATATGGAATCAATCAAAGTGCCCATCAAAACAAAAATGGATGAAAAAAATTATGGTACATATACACAATGGAATACTACTCAGCAATCAAAAAAATGAAATAATGTCATTTGCAGCAAAATGGATGGAATTGGAGAAAATTATCTTAAATAAATGAACACAAGTCCAAAAAGAGAAATACACATGTTCTTACTCATACGTGAGAGCTAAATCAAATTTAAAAGAAGGAAAACTCCTATATAGAAATTGGAACATAATAAAAAGCTAATGTAAACTTAGCAGAGAAGGAACAATTTAAGGAGTGGAAAGAAGGAGGGAGGTATCTAGCAAAAGGAAGCCATGATGGGAGACAATAGGAGGGGGAGGAGGGACAAGGAGGAATGAGGAATGAGAGAGAGGTCAACCTCAGAGTAAACAGCCCAACCTTAATAGTTCAGGAAATAATTATAATAAAAGCAACAATACCAAAGTATGGTAATAATACAAATGGGCTAGATTATTCATGTAATACTGCTGACAATGTAAAAAGATAGATCACTACAGAAAGAAGTTTGGATCTAAATCATAATTGGCATGCAAGGGTATATAGAAAAGTATTCCCACAAAAAGACATGCAAGTAGAAGAGAGGCCATGGAGGGGTTAGGAGAGGGAGGGAGGGGGACAAGAGGGTAAGGGGGAAGTTATCTGTGCAATGTACAATGAAACGCATATATGGAAATGTCACAATGAAATGCCTGTCAGAATGAAACACACTAAGTTGTACATTAAAAGTTTCCAATAAAAATAAAAGAAAATACACAAATAAATGGATAGCCCAAGTAGAATGTTGTCCTGCCTGAATGATATCCAGCCTTACTGCCCAACACACTTGGCTTTGGACACCTTAAAGGCAGAACTTTGTCATGATCCTTCCAGTTTCTCCTGCCATCCTTAGGATGCCTTGGGAAAAAAGGCAAAGGAGCTGGGAGGGGGACAATATCCAAGCCCCATCTTATACAGTGTCTTTCCAAAGCAGGCAAAAGGAACTATCACATGGACCAGCTCTCCCATGTATCTATTGTCCCCTTCCCTGTCCCCATTCTCTGCATTCAAATATAGCCTTCACACATGCACAACATCCCTGTCACCAGAAATTAACTGAGGCCAATCAATGCCTAAGAGTATTTCACATCAAAATTAGTGCCCCACCACATCAAAAGGTTTAAGAGCCTCTTCATTGCTTCTTGACTTACCCCCTCCAATCCTCCATGGCCATGTCCATCCTCAGGTAATGAGCTTCCATCTATGTGTTGCTTAGTCAGACCCTCCAAGAGGGAATTTCTCCTGCCATATCAGCAAAAGGTAATGCTAACCACAAACCTGGGCTCCACTGTGCATAACTGCAAAGCCCTTGGACCACCCTGCACATGTGCTACCTGGAGTACTGGGCTCTGTAATGAGATGAATAGACTATGGTTCCTCCTTCTACAGCTGAGAGCAATAAAAGCTAACCAGGTAGAAAACACCTGCATTTGCAACAGTTTGTCATCTATCATCTTGGATTGTGGCTTCTGTACCAAATGACTGGAACAGAAAATATGTATTGGAGGTGCTGAAAGGAGAATAAACATAGGGAGGCCAATTGGCTTCTCTGGGCCTTAAAACGTGAGCAAAATTCAGTACCAGGAGAGGTGGGAGTCTCTGGACAGAAAAACCTTTGAAATAACCCAGGCAAGATAGGGTGAGAACTTAAACAAGTGAGATGATTACAGGAAAGCAAAGAATGAGGAATGGAAAGATGAAGTTCAGCGCAGATCCCAAAGGGACAGGGATGTTAATATTGGTTAAATCACATTATTGTCCACAGTGACCAGGAGTCAAAGGCAATCTAGAGTGGCTGTCTCCTGGGATGGGGACAAGTAAAAGGTGCCAATGCTTATCAGCACAGTATACAGAAGTTAAGAGCAGCAAGCTCAATATTTATAGAGCAAAAATTGATAAATCTAAACACTAATGTCAAAGGGAAAATGAGAAGCAAAATTAAGGTCTATAACAAAATAACACTATGTAAACTAAAGCATGTGCACACATACCATACAAAAAGGACACATATCCAGTATATCAGAGCAAGTGTCTGAGCAGGTGAGGAGGAAGGAAATGAGCATCTGAAATGCAAATGGGGGTGAATACATGGTCAGGCACCTTGTGCTGAATGGTGTAGATACTGCTGAGAACTGAAGCCCATGATTAACACAACTTTGCTTAAGCCCAAAAGGAAGAGAAATAATTACCTATATGGATATACAAATTCATGCAAATTCTGTAAGAAGACAAATATCAGTTTGTATGGCCTTATGAAGGAAAACCTGAAGATGAAGAGCAAAGGGAATAGAGGAGGTAAAACATAGCAGGTTTTGGTACCTGGTACCTTTCCCCATATCTCCTCTCCTTCTCTCACCTGGGTTCTGTAGACATCTGTCTTGCCCAGTGACTGCATTTCGAGAAGACAATCTTTGGAGCAATGTTTGACAACTCACAGAAATACTTTGAGCCTCAGGGTTTCTTCTCTATAAAAGGAAGAACACTAATACCTTCTTCATATTATGGTCACAGGACTTCCATGAGCTTACAGAACTAGAGTAGTAAAAGTCAATTACTGCATATTCTCATTCACATATGGAAACTAAAAAAGTTGACTTCATAGAAGTATAGTGTAGAATAGTGGTCACTAGAATCCACGAGGGCTAGGAGGTAGGCGTTTAGAAGTTTGGAGAACTGGTACCAAAACACAGTTACATACAGTTCTAATGTTCTACAGCATACTAGGGTTACTATAGTTCACAACAACTTATTATGTAGTTTATAAACAATTAAAAGATAGGAGTTCAAAGTTTCCCAACATAAAAAAAAATTATGCATGATTAAGGAGAGGGAAATGTCAATTACCCTGATTTGCTCATTACACATTCTATACATGTACCAAGTTATCACACTATACCTCACGGATATATACAATTATTGTATGTCTATTAAAAAGAAATAGATAAATAAATCAGAAGACTCTCATACAGCATTAGGTTCAGTAAATAAATTTTCCCTTTCTAATTGTCCTAGACCCAAATTGTGGCCGATGGACTCTGCCTGGTAGCAGAGCTTTGTGGAACACAGATACAGCTTCAGCTCAGCACTAGAAGGCCCTGATTTTCTGGAGGAGAATAGACAGAAGCAGTGAGCTCAAAGCATCTCTCTTCCTTTCTTGGCCCTTGGGAGAGCAGCATCCAGGCCTGGCCCCATGCCCACAGTCTAAGGAAAAGCCACTCAGAGAGGCTGGGCTCACTTACACCCAACTTCACTGCACATTTTCATCTTTTTTATGTGTTCAGGATGTTACACTAATTGTGATGGATGGTCTCTTTGTGCTCATGCTGAGGGGAAGATGATGAAGCCATAATATAAGGTAATATATCTATTAAAAATTTAAAATAACCCTCCTACTGGATGATTCCTCACTCCACTGGCAGACTCAAGCTCTTTGGGAAGTCACTGGTGCTAAATCAGAGATGGTGATAGGGTAGGAATAAAGGAGGAGACTCACAGCATATTCCCCAGGTCTTAGAGTGCTGTGAAATGGATATTTCTTCATTTAATTAAGGAAAATATGTTAAGTACCTTCTATGTTCCAGGCTTCAACACTGGCTCTGGATACATATGGATGGTTGGTGACTTTGGAGTCTATTTAAGAGAGATATTCAGGACTTCGTGAACAAAATGTTAGTACTATGGAGTCATGAATTAGTTGTCGTGCTCAACAATTCCCAGATCAGTGTTGGAACCCCAAGTGATGGGTATGTGATTAGCACTGGATCTTGGACATGTCTTTTTCCCAAATTGCAGAGGTAGCTAAAACTTGGACGGATCAGACCAGATGATCTTTATCTATCTCTAGGAAAGCAGGAATCTTAAACAAAAAAGCAGCTATTTCCCTCTCCTATTGTCTCTATTTCACTAAAGAACAAGAAATTGTAAGTGGTGTACACACAGGACAGGGAAGACTATAGACTTATTCCAGAAGAGGTGGTATGCACCAGGTGACCTCACTGGAGAGCACTATGAGAAAAGATCAATAGCCTAGATTTAGTCTTAGTGCTACCACCAATCTCAGCTTTTCTTCCTGGTCTCCAACATCCTCTTACCAGCCATGGAAGTCTAGATTCTGCCATTCCCTTCAATGCTAACCAGTTCCTACCCTTCACTGCCTCTTCTTCCTCATTCCTACCATGAGTCCTCTCCTAACTCAGGCCCTCACTCAGAGTGACTTCCCCTCGCTTCTCTGCTTCTTGAGTCCTGTTTGAACTTCCAGGTAGGCATAATGAATGAAGGAAGATAAGCAATATCTACACTATTACCTATTGAAACTAACATCAACAAAAGTATGGTTAGCAGCAACCAGAAATGGATAAGATATGATCTCATGTTATACACTTTAAAAAGTGGTTGCCAAGGAAATTGACAGGATACTTGAGCATGGCTCATCACAAGTCCTAACTGCCCCCAGTCCCCTCACATACCCATAGGTCATATGAGGCAAATGTAGCAGTCTAAGATAAACCCCAAGAATGGAACTCCACTTGGAAAGAAGCAGAATTACAGTGTGATAGGTAGCCCAGACCAAAGGTAAAGAAGTGTTCTCTGAAAGAGATATTCATCTGCCATTGCAGGAAAATAATCATACCTAGCATTTTGAGTACTTACTATAGTGTGATGATAACCCCCTATATGCAACTTTCTATTTGAGCCTCAAAAAATCCCACGACATTATCAGCTGCATGTGCATGAGGAAGCCAGGAAAAGTTGACCCTAACCAACATAACTTTTCAGCAGACAGAATAACTATTTAGACGATTTTTCATGATTCCAGTCTGAATTGGGAATAACCTGAAGGAACAAGGCATACATATCCTTGATTAGATGTGGTGGTCCCTAACTTAGGATCTTTTTTAAAATCTCATAAGAAACACCAGAGACTGGATTATCCAGCAAAACTTCACCCAGCTCCAGCTGAACATTTCTATTGACCAAACAATTGGAGTGCTGAAAAATAATAAGAACACGGTACCTCTTAAATTTGGATTAGAGTGACGGGGAACCAAAAATATCGCAATATGATGGGAAAGATGTTAAGAAGAATGTTCCACACTGTGCTGTGGCAGTCAGAGCTGCCTGCATTTGACATGAGCAAGGGGATGTGGTGAGCATGTCACAGTGACTGGGGAAACCTGTCACAGAAACACCAAGAAAGAAAAGACAGAAAAATCGCATGGCAGAGAGCATAACCCGAGGATAAGAAGACTTCCCGTGTGTGTTCTGTGGAATAACTTTATAATGCCACGAATCCTGTTTTTTCAGAAGTGCCTAAGTACAATATTCCAGAAGAATGGAAGAAGATTAAAAGAGGGAGGGCAGGACTCAGGGAACTGAGGGCCCAAACAGTATCATTGCAGAGCTAGTAATTTGAGCAGCCAAAACCACACCAGACGTGGCTGAAATTTTAATTTAAGTCTTGAAAGTCCAGAGTGAAGGCAAAGGGGCAGAGCAAGGGAGAGATAAAATGATTAGAGATGAAGTAACAGATATAGAGGGCAGACAGAAATGATACAACAGAAGAATAAAAAGGATTTTTGAAATACAGAATTCAAAAAAATGGAGGCAAGTTATTATTCAAAGACATCTTAGAGCTCAATTTCCTTATATAAAGGAAGAATTGAGGGGAAAAAAAGGGAAGTCATAAAAGCACACCCATTCACAGGAAACACTTCTGCAGAGTGACTGGACCCAAGAGATATTCTTATGTTATTATTGAACTTAAAGGAGAAAGGATTGTGTAGGCATATAGGCAGAAAAGGCAAGTACATTCCAATGAAGAAAAACCAGGCTGTCTTCAGACTTCGCCCAAGCAATATATCCAGTGCAGAAAATAAAGGGACAATGCTTCCAAATCCTTTGGGGAAAATGACACAGGAATATTATACTTAGCCAAAACTTCTAAAGTAGAAAATGTTATCATCCTTCGAAGCCTAGCAGCCAGAAATGTCATCACCAGCCAAAAATGGGTAAGCACCCATCCCAGCTTCCCATTGTAAACCTCCTGGCCCCTTACCTGAACACTCTTCAGTTTTTCTCTATTCTTATTACATGTATTTCCATCTCTTCTCAGACTGCTCTATATACTCTGAGGTAGATTTCTATTGCCTAGAATATGTTGTTGTGTTAGGTGCCTTTGAGTTGGTGTCCAACTCATAACGACCCTACATACAACAGATAAAACATTGTTGTCGTGCTTCTCTGCTATTCATAGGGTTCTCAATGGCTGATCGGTTTGGGAGAGTGGGTTTTTGGGTGCTTCTCCCAAGCCTACACCTCCAGGAGGTCTCCTATCCAAGTACTAATCAGGTCTGACCCTGCTTAGTTTCTGAGATCAGTCACAGTGGTATGGCTGCAGGCATGGCTAGAATATACATACACTCTAATGCTCAAAAGCACATTGCCTTATTTTTTTACAATGGAAATGCTCAGGAAACTGTAAAATCTCATACAAATGAAAGAGACTTATGATTGGCTATGGTCCAAATCGTGGCCTTTACATTCTTCTCTCATCTTGCTATGCTTTCATTATTCTTTTCTAGAAAAAAATCTATAAAGAAATGGTCTAGCTCAACTTGTTTTGGTTTTGTTGTTGTGTGAAACATGCCCCAAAAAGTTTAAGTAACTTGCTTAATAAGATCATAAGACAAGTTGGAGATCTCTTTATTCCTTCCACAAAAAGATTTAATGAAGGATTTTGGAAAGCCTATAGCATAGTCTCCTGTAAAGACAAAGCCTCTGAGTCAATTTTGGGGACTGAGGTCAATATATTGTTAAATACAGCTATGTATTCCCGTGATTTGCAAGATCTGATGTGGCTGTATGTTCATTCAAATATTGAAATGCTTCTAAATCAGTTGATAAAGAGCCACTGTTGCTCAGGACAGTGTCTCATGCCTGCAGTCTCAGCAACTCAGGAGGCAGAGACAGGAGGATCGTAGGTTTGCGGCCAGAGGCAGCCTGCATAGCTTAACAAGATCCTATCTCTATCGCAAAGTAAAAAAATGAAAAATGGGCTGCACATGCATCTCAGTGTTGGAGCACTTGTAAAGTATGTGAGAGGCCCAGGGTTCAACTCCCTGGTACTGAAAAAAAAAAAAAACACTGTTCCAAGCCTCTTAAATACCTCCCCATCACTTGTGCAGCTTCAAGCTAGCCTCTAGGAGGACAATTTCCTCAAGATCCAACCATCAAAAGGATAATACATGAGATACCAGAGGACCCACAGAACCAAGTTTGAGGGTTGCAACCTAAATCCATTTGATTGACAATTGCTCAGACTGCAGTGGTCATTGATACTGTGAATATGCCCCTATAGACACAAAATGGATATAGGGGCAGATGTGACTATGGTTGTATATGGAGCTAGGGCTGCAAAGAGAAGTAGAGTTAGACTTCAATCCCATTCCCTTACCTCTATTCCTTTATGGTCTTCTAATGACATGGCCTTGAAAATGAACATGGATAAATTATGCTCCTTTCATCTGAGCTCTATTCCCATGGTGAGAGCCACACTGAATGGGCTCCACAAAGAGGCACTTTCACATTTTTCTCTGGGAACATGACAGAAGATTCCCTGTCCAGAAATTCACATTTCAATGAGTATCAAAAAGATAGAATGTGTGAAGAAATCCCATAAAGCTCTGTTATTGATCAATGAAAATAAGTAGTACAGAGAATGACTAAGGGATATGTGAGCTTGTACCCTCTCACACTCACACTTGTGTTTGTTTATAAACCTCCTGGGTCTATCTACTTTAACAGCATCAATTTAGTTTTAAAAATCCCAATTGCATGAATTTCGTAGAAACAGTAAAAGGTAAATGTGTGAATGTAGGGAGAGTAGAGTTCTTGCTGATTGTTATCAAGTTTATAAGTGTGGTTCTTTAAGCAGTAATTACATCTAAATGATAAAAAGTTTTTTGCATGTGAGTTGGAGCTGTCCATTTCAACGATGATCAGTAAGTGTTGCCTGATTTCTCTTTTAATTCATTTCAGGCCCATTTTAATCCAAGACCATGTTGGAGGCAGTCATTGGTGGTAAGAAAAGGCTGGAACTCAGAGAAATAGGAAGCACCCTTTGGGAAGGGTTCTAAATCAAACTATACAGTTACGAAGAGATGCTAGTGACATTTGCAGGGCTTGTTTGGGACACAGGAAGAAGGAGATGATTTCTCCCTCCTGTAACTACAACCTCATCTTTCCATTCCAGACTTCCCATAGCCATTCTGGTTTAATGGCTCACATGACCACTCAGTTCAATTCAATAAGCCTATCTTCACTGCCTATTTTGTGCAAGGGAGTACATGGTGCTATGAACGTATGACCGATCACTATACCACAGTCCATAGCATTGCTAAATTTAAATTTGTAAAAGACTATGGCTGTGGCCAAGATCTGATTGTTACTGAATTCTGGTTTATTTTGTCTATCTCTCAGGGGAAAGCAAAGAGGAATTGTTATCTGATTAGAGAGGGGGGAACATGAATGAAAGAGAAAGTCAGAAGCTGAGAACAATAAACTAAATAAGGAGACAAGAACTGGAGAAAGATTTTTGGCTCAACAGAGGATTGCACTAATGAACATGGAATCTTCATGTCTTAGGGAGTCTTGGGAGTCCTGGGGACCTGAAAATAGAAGGCTAAACCACCATGGTCTGCCATGTATGGAGGAAGAATTTACCCATATGATGTGAGCTTCAATGCAGAGAAGCTTTAAAAGTCTTTTGGAGCCTCACACTCCATGCCTATACAATGGAGATCTATACCCTTGTTTGGTCCATCTAACAGGGTCTTTAAAAGTACCAGGTGAGGTCATAGATGCCAAGTCAATTATTAAAAACACAGGAATGGCTTAATCACTGTCTTTAATTGCCTGAAACTACAAGAGACATTAGTTCCATTCTGCAAATGATCTTTTCCAAAATGCAAGTACATTTAGTTGCATTAAAGAAATAAAAGTGATTCTTGCTTTTTTGTGGCTGTTATGTTTTATCAAGTCTCCTCAAACACTGAATTAGTGAATACTGAGTCATTGCTCTTAGGGGAAATAAAAGCTTAGGTTCCTGAGAGCCTGTGATCACAACATTTTGGTTAATAGGTCAATAGATAACCATTTCTTACTTGTATTTCTGTTTAAAGATACCTTATTGGGGTGTGTGTGTGTGTGTGTGTGTGTGTGTGTGTGTGTGTGTGTTTGTCCTGCATGTGTCTGTCAGCTTGTTGTGCTGTGAGGACTTCCATGTTGCTGTGATGCTGAAAACTATGCCACTGGTATCTCAGATGCCAGCAGGGCCACCCATGGTAGACAGGTCTCAGCTGAGCCTCCCAACTAAGACAGACTAGGGAGAAGGACCTGGCAGCCCACTCTTGAAACAATTAATCATTGAAAACACTATGAATAGCAGAGAAACATTGTCAAATATAGTGCCAGAAAATGAGCCCCCCAGACTGGAAGGCACTCAAAAGACAACTAGGGAAGAGTTGTCCCCTCAAAGTGGAGTTGACCTTAATGATGGGAATGGAGTAAAACCCCAGGGACCTACTTTTGCTGATGTGGCAGGACTCAAAATGAGAAAGAGCATAGTGACTACAACAATTGGCTCAAACATAAAAAGATTGTGTGCATGGCACAGTGTTTGTTAGTGTTTTTTTCTGTTGTACATAGGGACACTGTGAGTCAGACCCAACTCTATGGGACCTAATAACAACAATATGTCTATATCCATATCTATCTATATATCTATCTACATATAGATATATAGATATATAGATATAGATGGATAGATACAGATATATAGGTAGATGGATAGATAGATATCCATGGCCAAGAGTACTACAGCTCATATATGAACAAAGTTTAACACATATTTGTTTCCATAGGCACATCTCAGCCTTGCACTTAGAAACTTGAGACAGCATTTCAGCATTATTTTTGAAAACCATTGAAAACACCAAAATCTCCAACAGGTAACACAGAAATGCAAAGATATGGCACTAAAAAGACAATTAAACAGTCATTTATTGCATGAGAGTTGAAAGATGAAGGGTTGTCACCTGAGCTGGGAATGTTTGTGTCAGACAACTCAAAGTTTTCACCACTCTCTGACTGCAAAATAACTTTCAAAGTGGAGTAAGGATTTGGGGGTTACAAATAAATTTTCATTAAGGAGATTATTTGCAAATGCAGAATCTATGAATGATGTTCAATTGTATTCATTGAACATTTATTATTTCTAGATGATTTCCAAAGCACTAATGTTACAACAATGAACCAAACCATGACGCCTCCTCAAAAAATTTTTCTCTTGTAGAACATGCATTTATTTATAGATGGAGAAAGGAAATAAATATAATAGACATATTCATTGAACTGGAAAAAATAAGCAAGATGAGAGGAACTCAATTTTTCCCTTTAATTTTTTGTTTGTTTGTTTTTTGGGTCGTGTGTGTGTGTGTGTGTGTGTGTGTGTGTGCACGCACACACACTGGGCATCAAAACCAGGGTCTTGTGCATGACAGACAACCACACAATCACTCAACTACACCCTTCTCTTAGAACTGAATTTTAAATTGTGTAGTCAGAATAGACTTGATTGAGAAAGTGATATTTGTACAAAAATTTGAAGATGAAACAGGGATAGGCCTTGCAGATACCTAGAGGAGGAACACTCCAGGCAGAGGAAATAGACACTACAAATGCACACCCATAGAACAGCTATGAAGAGGCCAGTGGGGCTGGAGAAGATTGAGAGCAGAAGAGCATCATAGGCAATGACAGGGGAAAGGTGATGGAGTCAGATTACCAGCACTTGTATAGCCCATAATCAGTACATTGCCTCTTAGATAGAGCAAAGGTTTTGAGCCTCTTGAGAACAGGAGTGGCTCGATCTGTCTATTGTACTAAGGAGAGACTACAAAGCAATAGGAAAGAATGGCACAAGCAAGACCAAAGTGGTAGCAAAAGAAATGGTGAGAAGGAGCCCAATACTGGACACACTTCAGAGGAAGAACTAGCATGATTTCATGACAGGTAGGACATGGAATGAAGGATGACAACCAGGGTTTTTAGCCTATCAAAGTAGAAGGATGGAGATACTCTGAACTTTGATGGAGAAAAGTATATGAGGAAAGCTTTGGGAAGGGGATATCATGGGACATATTAAGCTTTGGGTTGAGACTAAACATCAACCGAACAAAAATTGTTATGACTGGGTCAGCACGCAACTTCACAATAAGTGGAGAAAAAATTGAGGTTGTCCAAGATTTTGCTTTGCTTCGCTCTATAATCAACACCTGTGGAAGCAGCAAGGCAAGATATCAAAAGACGCTTTTCTCTAGGAAAAGCTATGGCAAAAGATCTCTTTAGAGTATTGAAAAGTAAAGATGTCACACTGAAGACGAATGTGTGCCTGACTCATGCCATGGTATTTTCAGTTGCATCATATGGTTGTGAAAGTTGGACACTGAACAAGGGAGACAGGAGAAGAATTGATGCTTTTGAATTATGGTGCTGGAGACAACTATTGAATATACCATGGACTGCCAAAAGAACCAACAGATCTGTCTTAGAATAAGTGCAACCAGAGTGGTCCTTGGAAGCAAGAATAGCCAGACTGTGTCTTACATATTTTGGAAATGTAGTCAGGAGAGATCAACACCTGGAGAAAGACTATGTCTTACATATTTTGGAAATGTAGTCAGGAGAGATCAACACCTGGAGAAAGACATCATGTTTGGGAGAGTGGCAGGTCCACGAAAAAAAGAAAATCCTCCACCAGATGGATTGACACAGTGTCTGCAACAATGGGCTTAAACATAAATAAGATCATGTGCCTGGCACAGAATTGGGAAGTGTTTCGATCTGCTGTACATAGGTTTGCTAGGAGTCAGAGTTGACTCGATGGCATCTAACAACAACAATTCTATTGGACATCACTGTTGAATAGGCATTTAGAGGAATCAGGACTTAAATGGTAAAATCTGTGCTAGAAAGAGAAGTCATGAGCACAGAGACAGAATTTAAAACCATTAGGCTGAGATCACCTAGGAAGTACATATAATAGAGAAGAAACAAGAGTTGGGCCCTGAGGCACTTCAATAATAAGAGAAAAGGGAGAAGATAAGGAAATAGAAGAAATGATTGAAATAAAAGCAACAAAATAGAAATGAAACCAAGAATATATGTTGTTTAGGAAGTGAAGGGACAAGTGTTTTCAGAAGCAGGGAATGAATAACTGTGAAATGTTTACTGGAAGGTCAAACATCAGGATTATGAATTGATTATGGGCTTAGCAACATTGAATCACTATGACCTTAAGCAAGAGTGGTTTGAGTGGAATGGTTGCGAGAAAAATATCATTTGGTATGTGATTAAGAAAAATAGGATGACTAAAAGGGGAAGACAGTGAGCAGAGACAAATATTTTCAGGAATTTTGATATAAGGTGGAGCAGAGTTGTGGGAAGGACAGTGAGATCAAAAGACTTTTGTTATTTTGTAGAACAATTTGGGATTTGCAGAAAAAAATCAGCAGAAAGTCCAAAGACAACTCATTTATCCCTGTTTCCATGCATGCACAGCCCGCTGCAGTAGCAACGTTCCCCACCAGGGCTGTGCATTTGTTAGAATTCAGGGACCCACACTGATACATCATTGTCACCCAGAGTCTGTAGTTCACATTAAGGCTTACTCTGAAGTGCTGTATATTCTCTGAGTTTGGTTAAATGTCCCCCCTGGAAACTACTGATCGTCTTTCTGTCTCCACAGTTTGTCCTTCTCTAGAATGTGGTAGAATTAGAGTCCTGAGGTATGTAGTCTTTTCAAATTGACTTCTTTCACTTAGTACTTAAAGTTTCCCCAGAAATTTTCATAGATTGATAACTCATTTCTTTTTAGTGTTGAATATTCCATTATGAAGTTGTACCACGGCTTATACATTCATTGACTGAAGGATACTTTGATCACCTTAAGATATTTTTTAAAAAGAAGACATAGTTACATCACAATATTATGATGATATGTTAGAGAGGGAACTAGGAGGATATAGGAGAAAGAGGAGAGAATTGTTCAGTATATGGGAAGAGGATAAAATGTTTAGTACAAGTGATCTTAGAGGATCACTTAGGGGACCATCTCCTCTGACACTTGGACAGGGAGAGTCTGGTGGTAGACACTGGTAGCTAGGTGAATGTTACAGTGCTGTTGGGTGGATAGATGTAGTGGTAAGAACACATAGATGTCTCCTTGGGTTGCTTCAGTTTTATTGGTGAAGTGAGAAGCAGTAGTTTCAACTGAGAATTACAATGAAGTAGCATGTGTTGAAGGTGTTAAGAAAGGGGTAAATAGGCAGTGTGTACTATGAATGCGGAAGAATACTGTGGTTCGCTTGAAAGCTTGTGGTGGTAAATTGACAGTAAGATCATCAGCCTGGCTATGCGCTTTTCCCTATTTAGGATTAGCTGCCTGAGTGCAGATGAAGAGTTTGTTAGGATCTTGCTTCTCCTAATACAGTACCAAAAAGGGAAAAGAAGTTGAGAATATATACAAGAGATTGTTAAGATGATTACAATAATGTATTTTAAGTTTTTAGTGTGTGGGGGGGAGAGTATCAAGGGTTTATTGATATCAGAGTACTAGAGGGAATAAGTTGGATAAAAGAGAAAAACAGAAATCGAGCTATGTTATTAAGATAGGGTAAGGTGTGGCCATGAGAGCAAGTGGTGAAGTAGACTAGATGATCCACTGATGAGAGGAGAGAAATTGAAGGAACTAGGTCAGTAATTAAAGGGAATATGTTATCTGTGTATGGAAACCATCAAGCATTAAGATAGGAAGTGAGTTGGAGAGAAGAACAGTGAGCCAGAGGCTAAAAATCATGGAAAATTAAGGGGATGAACTCCAAGAGTATAAGTTAATGGCAGTGAAGAAGAATAGTGAGTGCTGCAGTGTGAAGACATCGACCCAAAGCTCATGTTTAAAGGAAAGGGAGCGGAGAACAGACTAAAGCAACAATGAGGGAGATGAAGGATCCATGTCATCTCCATGCTCAGTAGCCAGGGGGTGGGAATAAATAGCTCACTCCAGAGACTACTAGAGAAGAACTGCTCTTTCAGGGAGGGCAAGTTTTCATTAAGGTAAGGCAGTGCAGAAGAATCAAGTAAGAAGAATTAAGAAGAATCAAGGGCATAGAGGGTTTATAGCTGAGGGATCATGTGTTTCAGCAGATAGAGTGCTCAACGTTAGGAGAGGCAGGGTGGAACAGAGTCACAAAAGATTGGAGTGCAGAGGTGGAAGTGGCACAGATCTGGGGCTTCTCACAGTGACTCCCAGAGACAGGAGTCATGAGATGAGCTCAGGTGACCTCCAGGTAGATGTAGGTAGCCTACTCTGTGAGCTGGGTGTAGGTAGTAGCAGTATCCTTGTAGATGAAGGTAGAAGGTTGGAGGAGGAGTGAGTTACCCATCCTTTTTTCCTGCACATAAGAAAGGCTAAAGCGACAGTGCTGAGTGGAGAATAGCTTGGATGACAGGATGGGAAGGGTGGGGAGCATAATAGAATCCAGTTCACATGCAAGCAAGTGAAACTTCACAAGCCACAGAATTGAGGATGGGCAAGGCTTTGCTGTGGTCTCTTGTTAGAGTGGAGAAGGGACCCCAAAAGGTATGAGAGGGACACAATGTAGAATGACAGTCACAGGTTGTCAGAGCTGCAAGGGACCCTTCAGACCAATCATCCCCAAACATGTTTACTCAACATGCCTCCTAAAAAAATCTCTATGCATGTTTTACATAGTTTTTTGTGTGTCTTACATTTTAGTAAATATTAACAGTTAGATTTGTTCTGTTCAAAGAGATAGGATTGGAAGGAGTTTTGTTACAGCGATGGCAGTTTATAAAATACCTTCTATGGCCAACAATCTGTTGTTGTTGTTAGGTGCCATTGAGTCAGGATCTGACTCATAGCGACCCTCTGTACAACAGGGGAAACACTATTGTCAGTGCTTCTCTGCTGTTCATAGGGTTTTCAATGGCAGATTGATTTTTGGGAGGGGGTTGCCAGGTCCTTCTCCCAAGCCTACAGCCTCTGGTGTTCCCAGGCAGTCTCCCATCCAGGTACTAACCAGGCCTGACCCTACTTAGCTTCCAAGATCTGATGGGATCGGATGCCACAGGGCTATGGCTGCAGGCAACAATCACTTAGTGAACTGTTATTTAAAAAAACATAGCGATAGATCACCTGACAGTTTGATCAGGTTCTTCTTCACTTTTCCTGGAAGCAAAATATTGAAAACCACCTGAATTGAAAAAGTGTGTGTGTGTGTGTGTGTGTGTGTGTGTGTGTGTGTGTGTTGTGTGTGTGTGAATTTTTATTTACTTCTTAATTTTTTACTTATTAGGAGCATTCATTTTTTCCATGCCTGAGAATAACAAAAAGTCTTTACTGAAACTTATGAAGTGAATATTAATTATACACATTATTTTTCCACTTAAAGGCCTATTGTTTAAGACAAAATACTCACAACTGGAAAAATTAAGAAGATTAATTTCAATATCTCTTTGACAATACAATGCTTTTTAATAAGCTGCTTTTATCTCATCACATCCTTTAAATGTAGATCGAGTTCACTCCATGTGTGGAGAGATACCTGCCATCTACTCTAACTAGCAACATCAGTTGTTGCTGTCAAACAATCAGCCCAATCAGACTTGCTGTCATAAATGTCTGACCACATTTTTCAGTTCAAATAAACGGATTAATATACATCACAGGAATGTTACTTAAAATCACTGTGGAACTTGTACTGTTTAGAGCTAGAATACGAAAAACAGTCAAATCAAGATCAAACTGATAAACAGCTAATGTAGTCTATGTTTCTAATTTACAAAAGCAATAACAAGTCTGTATGCTGTCTCGCACCAGTTAATTCAAAATAATGTGATGTAATTTGTAGCGAAAATACGTTATTTATGAATAGGGAAGCATAAGACTCTTGATAGACGTTTGGTAAATCAGGGTGCAAGCATGGACTGAATCTCTCAGCTTTTGAAAATCATTAAATAAGAATTATGTATGTAATTCAGAAATAATGCCATTAATATTGTGAAAAATTATGATCAAGATTTTCCTATACGCTTAGTGAAAGGGAAAAGTATATACTGGTAAAAACAAATTGGAGTTATTGTTATAGCATCATGCTTTTTTTATTAATCACTATGAAAATATTAAGAATCTCAGAAGGATAAATAAGTTGAGAACAGACTAACTGGCATGAATACTTCATGATACAACTCAATAAAATAGGTTTTTACTAAATTATGGAATAACATACACTGGATTTAAGAGAAATCAGGTGAAGTTTTATCCAAATGCCATATCCTATGCTAGTCCTCAAAAACATTCCTGTTGCATTTAATAGAACCCATGTCACCACCCTGCACTGCCTCAGCTGTGCCAAGGTGCTTTTCTTTCTAGGTAATCACACTTCCCAGGAAAGGGTATTGAGAATAGCTGAACATAATTGCTTGTGATTAAATTTGTGAGAAAAAGGCCATTTTTAGCATTCAATATTTCTTACCAATTCTCTTTTCGCTTTGCTCCCGTGATATTCTCCCATAATAGCAAAGCATCTTTGACAATAGTCTGGTCTTGGGGGAGGTGAGATCATTAAGCAGCATTGTTTCCACTCCCACCCTTCCCAGCAGGGTTCACACACACACACACACCACTTCTATCATTGAGTTTTGTCCCCAGAAGAGAAATGTATGAAATCAGTAAAGAGGGGAAGTAATCCCGTGAGTTTCTAACACTTTGATTAATATCAGAAATTTGGTTCTGTAAAGGCTTTTTGGGCTGGGATTTAGCTCAATTGGTAGAGCACGGCTCTGCAGTCTCTGAGGTCCTGAGTTCGATTCCCAGCCCTGCAAAAATGGAAGAAGGATGTGGCAATCCACTCCCAAGGCAATCCGAAATAATCTGCCATTGAAAACCCTATGAGGGTCGCTATGAGTCGGACATGACTCGACGGCACCTAACAACAACAACAACAAAGGCTTTTCAGGCTAAAACAGTGTTGTTTTGTTGTTAGGTACTATCAAGCAGGGTCCAACTCAGAGCAGCCCTATGTACAACAGAACAAAACACTTCCTGATTCAGGGTGGGCACATGATCTTATTTATATTTAAACCCATTGTTGCAGACACTGTGTCAATCCAGCTAGTTGAGGGTCTTCCTTTTTTTATTGACCCACCACTCTCCTAAATATGATGTCCTTCTCCAGGGATTGGTCACTCCTGACAATATGTCCAAAATATGTCAGATGCAGTCTAGCCATCCTAACTTCCAAGGAGCACTCTGGTTGTACTTATTCTAGGACAGATCTGTTGGTTCTTTTGGCAGTCCATGGTTTATTTAATATTCATCTCCAGCACCATAATACAAAAGCATCAGTTTTTCTCCAGTGTCCCTTACTCAAAAGTCCAACTTTCACACTATGTAGTGACTGAAAATACCATAGCATGAGTCAGGCGCACCTTCATCTTCAATGTCACCTCTTTACTTTTCAACACATTAACGAAGTCTTTTGCAACAGCTTTTCCCAATGCAATACATCTTTTGATTTCTTGACTGCTGCTTCCATGGGTATTGACTGTAAAACCAAGTAAAGCGAAATCTTGGACAACTTAAATCTTTTCTTCATTTATCAGGAAGCTGCCTACAGACCCAGTTATAAGAATTTTTGTTTTGCTGATGTTGAGGCACAATCCATACTGAAGGCTGTGTTCTTCAAACTTCATCAGTAAGTTTTTCAAATCCTCTTCACTTTCCACAAGCAGAGTTGTGTCATCTGCATAATAGATTGTTCATGAGTTTTCCTCTAATCCTGATGCCACATTCTTCTTCATAAAGTCCATTTTCTCAGATTATTTGCTCAGCAAAGGGGTTGAAGAGATATAGTGAAAGGATACAGCCCTGACGCACTTTTCTCAACTTTAAGCCAGACAGTGTTTCCTTGTTCTGTTTGAACGACTCCTCCTGATCTATGTACATATTCCTCATGAGTACAATTAGGTGTTCTCATATTCCCATTCTTTGCAGTATTATGCATAATTTGTTATGATCCACACACCCAAATGCCTTTGTATAGTCAATAAAACATCTTTCTGTTATTCTTTTCTTTTGGCTAATATCCATATGACATCATCAATGATATCCCTGGTTTTATACTCTCTTTTGAATCAGGCTTGAACTTCTAGCTGTTACCTCTCTACATACTGCTACAGTAGCATATGAATGATCTTTAGCAAAATTTTACTTGCATGTGCTATTAATAATGTCATTCAATAGTTTTTACATTCGATTGGATCCCCTTTCTTGGGAATCGGCACAAATACAGATCTGTTCCAGTCAGTTGGGCAGGTAGCAGTTTTCTAATTCTCTTGCCATAAACAAGTTAGCACCCTCAGTGCTGCATCTGTTTGTTGAAACATCTCTATTGGTATTCCATCAATTTCTGGAGCTTTGTATTTCACCAATTCCTTCAAGGTAGCTTTCACTCCATCCTTCAGTACCATTGATTCCTGATCATATGCAACCTTGAAATTGTTGGTCATCTACCAATTCTTTTTGGTATAATGACTCTGTGTCTTCCTTCCATCTTTTTTTGATTTTTCCTACATCATTTAATATTTTCCCTGTAGAATCTTTCACTATTGCCACTTGAGGCTTGAATTTTTTCTTCAATTCCTTAAGCTTGAGAAAAACAGAGTATGTTCTTTCCTTTTGGTTTTCTATCTCTAGCTCTTTGCACATGTCATTAAAATATTTAACTTTGTCTTCTTAAGCTGCCCTTTGAAATCTTCTGTTTAGCTCCTTTATTTCATCATGTCTTCCTTTTCCTTTAGCTGCTTGACCTTCAAGGGCACATTTCAGAGTGTCTTTTGACATATAATTTGGTCCTTTCTTTTTTTCTCCTGTCTTTTTAATAACATTTTGCTTTCTTCATGAATAATGTCTTTGATGTCATGCCACAACTTGTCTGGTCTTTGATCATTAGTATCTAATGCATTAAACCTTTTCTTGAGGTCATCTCTGAATTCACGTGGGGTATATTCAAGGTCATAACTTGGCTCTCGTATACTTGTACTAATTTTCTTCAGTTTCAGTTTGAACCTGCATATGAGTAGTTGATGGTCTGATCCACAATCAACACTTGGTCTTGTTCTGATATTTGATATTAAGTTTTTCCATCATCTATTTCCACACACATAGTCAACTTGGTTCCTATATGTTCCATCTGGTGGATTCCACATGTATAGTCACCATTCATGGTGAAAAAAATGTATTTGCAATAGAACAGTGTAGCAGAGTGAAATTTGGTATGAGGGTTAACCTTGATTGTCAACTTGATTGTATTGAGAAGCACCTAGGAGATAAGTAAAGCACACCTCTGGGTGTGGCTGTGAAGGTGTTTCCAGAGAGGGTCAGTAAAGGAAGAAGACCTTCCCAGAATATGTATATGGGACCATACAATAGGGTAGAGGTCCAGACAAAACAAGAGGAGGAGGAGGAGGAAGCCCACTAACATAGGCATTCCCTCTCCCTCTCTCTCACTCTCTCTCTCCCCCTTGCTCTCTCTCCTCCCCCTACCCACCCTGGCTTCCATAAAATGAACAGACTCTGCTGCACACTCCCATTTTCATGACATTTTCCTTTGCCTCAGGCCCAAGCAATGGATCCAGCCAACCCTGAACTGAAACCTTTGAAAGCATGAGCAAAATAAATCTTTCCTCCTTTTAAATTGTTTCTCTCAGTTATTTGTCACATCAATGAAAAGCTAACACACACATTTGGGAAAGAGGGGTGCCTTGGATTTGTATGAATGCACAGTGAGGAGAGAGAGCTAGAAAACTTAAAGACACCAGCAAATAATGGATGGAAGTGGAGGGTCTAAATACCAATTTCCTGAGAACCACTAGTACAGTCACTCCTGGAACTAAATACTTAGAGTCCCTGATGCCACAGCCTCACCCTCACTCTTTAGAAAATGAGCTAAAAAGTGGATTATGTCAAAGAGGGAGGTCAGAAGAAAGGGAGACTGTAGTCCTAGGAATTCCAAGTGTTCAAATTATGGCTGCAAAGGCTCACTAGGTAGCCTGCTGATCCTTGGAATGTACTAGAAGAGAAGGGGAGAAAACAGAAGACAAAGAAGGGAAAATAAAAACAGAGAAAGTTCATGGAGGAGAAAAAGCAAAAGGATGAAGTTAAAAGCTGAAAATTAGTATCCCAATTTCTTCTCCCTCCTGAAGCAGTAAGTACATGCTGGAATCAATAACAAGTGCAAAGGAAATGATGATGTGTTCATTACACTCAAGAAATCCATAGAGAAAGGGACCTCTTTCTAGGCTCCATCAGGTGAGGCCCCAGGCCTCTTGCTGTTTAAGTGGAGATGATAACTACTGAGACCTGGGGTAGAGCCACTGCCGTCTTTCAGTGACCCAGAGAGCACATTGTGGCTTTAGTATATGGCTGTATATGTGTCTATTTACAGCTCTGTATTTATGTGACTAATTATGTGTGTTCTTCATAGCCATTGGGCTGTGAATGTGGTATATGAATGTTGTATTAGTCAGCTGTTGCCTCCGTAGCAGAAAAGCCAGACAAAACCAACTTATGGGGAAAGAGGTTTATCAGGGGCTCACAGTTCGCAAATCAGTCCATAATGGCAATAGGGCAGGCATGGTGGCAGTGAGGTAGTGCCTGTGGCAGACGACTTCACAACATAGTGGACCTGGAAGAAAGAGAGTGAGAGCCCAGCCTCTGGTCCAGGTGGGGAGAACCTTCAAAGGCCCTCCCCCAGGGAGCTGCTTCCCTTAAAGTCCTGCCTCCTGATGTTCCACAACCTCCCAGAACAGTGCAACCAGCTAGGGACAAAACGACATGACCTTTGAGGGACAATTCAGGCCCAAACCATAACATACATCTTTATATGCATGTGCATACATGCATTCATAAATGAATTCATGTATCTGTCTGCCTATGTACTCTGCAAAATCCTTCAGACTGTCTGATATACAGACCTTACATTATACCTAATTATCTAGCTATGTTTATCAAGGTTGCTATTAGAGAGATAATTACATCTGTGTCTAAGAACAAAACAGCTCCAGTGCTATCACTTGGTGATCCCTCTCCTACTGTGAGCCTATAGATGCCCGCCTCACTGACTCACAGCATAGACCGTCTCTTCGTCTGGCACTGGGCAACACCAAAGGAAGCTAGGGCTCCCTGGCTCTCAGATTTCCTGTGCAGCTCTCTCTCCCTTCACAATAGCTTTTCCTCTCCTGAATCATCTAGTTGGCGTTGAAAAGGAATGGAAGCTTCCCAGTCCTCTGCTCCCCATTTCTCCCTCCACTATTCTCCATGCTCAGCCTTATTCTTTCCCATGTGAGTGCCACTTACAGACCCTGCCTATGGAGTCAGGCATGGGGCTTTGTGAACTCATTTCCACATTATTGAACCAGGCTGGCATGTACCAGTACTAGGCCAAACCTTGTTAATAGCCACCTGCTCAGCGAGAGAGATGACTTATTTTAAGAAAGGAAGAAGCTTGGCTTCGTAATCTGCAGCAACTTGGACAGGTGGAAATAGATAGATCCTATTATGCATTGTTCCCTGCAAGGCTTTATTAAAGGTGCAAGGAGCATGGCCACCACCCTATGGCCATTGTTCTCTTAGGAAATGTTAAACTACTCCTCAACCCCTGCCTTCTGGGTGGGAGTTAAGAGAATGGTAAACAAAGGCTCAAAGCCATAGTCAGAAATATGTAAAGGGAAGAAATGATAAGTGTAAGAGGTCAAGGACATGATAATTACTTTGATTTGACCATTACATAAAGCATAAAGGTTTCTGAACATTGAATTGCATGCCATCAATTTGTACAATTATGTTAATAAAACAAAACAAAACAAAAACAAAATGTATATCAGAGAGTCTTGAGGTTGGGAGAAAGAGGAAGTTAGGGCAGAGTTGGTGCACAGAGGAAGAATATTTTTGGCTTTATGTGAGCCCACAGGAAACCTGAGTATTTTAACCAAACTTTGAGAAATGAAGCTAGTGTTTCTCAACATATATAATCATACAGAATATTCTATAGGCAAAACACTTCTGGTTTTGGGGGAAGCCCCCGTGGTGGCAGCCGTTCCTCAAGTGCTGCATTATACTAGGTTTGTTGGTGAAAGGCCAGCTTGCTGTAACTCCCATCCCAGGCGCACTTGAGGGAAGATATGCAACATGTGCCTGACTTCCATGGGCATGGGCCCTTGGACCTGTGGTTCTGAGACTTGACTGTACCCAGCCATCAGTTAAGGTGCCTGTTAAAACACAAGTTCCCAGGCTCATCTCCAGGAACTGAGGAAGTAAGGAGGTATTTGAACAAGGAAAAAGGAAAATATGAGAGAGGAAATGATTTCACAAGAGAATCCCCAAATATCTGAGGGATCAATAGATCTGACAGGTGTATGGAATCTCCCTGGGTGATTGAGATGCACACAGGATACAGATCACATTTGGAGAAATTCTGCCTTCCAGCAGAGAAGAGGAGAGAATTCAGGAATAGCATCCTGGAGGAGGTGGCAGAGAATTGTGTCTGGACCTTACGTGGACAACAAGGACTCAAATCAGGGTCTGGGAAGGAGCAGAATGAAGCTTTTGCTCAGAACTGGATCCTGGCACAGGAAAATCTGCAGAGCTGGATGAGCCTCCTCAGTCTACAGAAGAAATGATTGTCAACCTTGCTTCTGGCCACCAGCCACTCCATGATCTTAGACTAGTTGTCTCTCCTCTCCAAGCCTCAGTTGGACTCATCTAGAAAATGAGGCCAATGAGTTTTGAGGATTCTACTGTCAGGAAACCATCCCATGTTATAGTTTCTCTTCTCCTGATTCAGTAGCTCCTTTCCTTTTATGGCTGGGCTTCTGGAAATGGGAGAAAATTGGAGAAACCAACCTTCTGAGTCATTTCCTCCATTGATGAGTTCTTTCCACTCCATGTGGTTTCAAGTGAAACAGATGTGAGCAGCCTTGTGGGTGGCCTTGAACCCACAGCCTGGGGACAGCCCTCCAGGGGCTGAGAGGCTGACTCATAGGATGAGGTCAAATCAATTAAACTCAAACTTTAGTTGAAGCTTCTTTACATGCTAAGCATTAGCACCCCAAGGGGTCAACTGAAAGACACCAAGAGGCTCAATTCAACCACTGTGTTACTTGAACTTCCACTGTTGGAGATATGTGCCTTTTGATTATGGCTTCATCTTTCTCATTTCAGTTCAAAATGACCAGACTCTTAAAGATGGGTCATTTTTAACCACTGACACCTTTGAATGGATTACTTTATATTTCCTATGAATTCATTTACCTCTTGACATAAACCTTCACACCAGAGACAGAAACAGAGATTGAGAGACAGCTAGATGAACAGAGACAGAGACAGACACACAGAGAGAAATAACAAAGGACAAAGAAAAGAAATAGAGGAATAAAAAGAAGTTCTTCTATGCAAAATAAAGACCACATGACCATGTGAAGTGGCTGGAGAAGGTACGTATAATCTGCCCTGGGCTTCTCTGAAGGAAAATCATGAATGGAAATAAGGTCATTTATAACATGATTAGTTAAAGATGTTAGTGAGCTCATCCTCTAGGAGCTAAAGACTTCTTTAAACAATTACTTGTTTAATTAATTACCTATCATAAGCCATCTGTATCTGTGCAAGGGCCCATGCCTTATCTGGAAGGTGGAGTACAACAGTCCTGTTCTCAAGGTATTAAAAGATTTCATCATGCAAAAAAAGCATAGATGCACATGGATGAGGGTAAGTAGATTATAAAAGATGCCATGTAGTTGTAAGCTAAAGAAACTAGTGATTCTTTCTCTAAATCACTTTGCCTCCTAAGACTTGTAGCAGTGGGAAGATTAGAATGAAAATATATTCTTACCACTCTTCATTATATTCTAATGAAAGACAGATATTTGATAAAAAACAAACAATCAAAACACATGAGCAGTTAACTCTCCAGAAAGGAAGACTCCACCAAGCCTGGGTGGTCAGAGAACGTTCAGGAGGGAGGCTTGACTTCATCTGGGTCCTACAAAGTCATGTTGGCTGATGAGGCTGGAACAAGGTCTTTAAATTTGGGAAAATTTGAAAGAATGTCCAGCAGTCTTGATAAGATCAGCTAGGTGAAAGTGAAGGGACTTTCTGCATGGCCTTCCCCCCATAAGAGCTTTTCATGTCCTACCCAAACCAAAGGAATGCTGAAGAAACATTCCCTGGGCTGGTCTCACTGCAGCATAGAGGGAAAAATGAGAAAGCCCCGTCCACATGTAATTTGAAGAACCAATATTGATTAAGTGCCTACAATGTGCCAGGCATTGCACTATGGGGCTCATGACACCAACCAGAAAGGATTTTTGTCCTGTCTAGCCACTTACCCTTGGTGGGAGAGTCCTAGTCACCCAGAGGACAACTGGAGTCAGGTCCTCTCCATGGTGGAGACCAATGGTGAGTGACCAGAGAGCCTATGTCACATGCCTTCCAGCCTCAATTGAAAATCTACTCTTTCCTCTACTCCCCACAGCCTAAGGTCTTTTCTCCAGCTCCACATTTCTCAGTGTTTCCTCCACGATAAAGCCTGTTACTATCTCGAGAACAGGACTGTTGTGCTCCACCTTCCAGATCAGTCATGGGCTCTCCTACAAGTACAAGTGGCTTCTAATAGGTGTTTGACAAGTAGTTGTTTAAAGAGGTCTCTAGCTCTTGGAGAATTTGCTCACTAACATCTTGAATTAATCATGTTGTAAATGATTGTATTTCCGTTCATGTGTTTCCTTCAAAGAAGCTCATAGTGGAGAACACAGTCCTTCTCTAGCCAACTGCACATGGCCATGTGGTAGGTCTTTCTTTTTCCCTTTACTTCATTCTTTCTTTGTTACAATAATGTTGTTGTTGTTAGGTGCCCTCGAGTCGGTATCTGATTCATAGAGACCCTCATAGGATTCTCAATGGCTGTTTCGGGATTGCCTTGGGAGTGGATTGCCAGGTCCTTCTCCCATTGTTACAATAATAGACTTCACAAATTCTAAGAAAATTGGGACAGAAAGCTAAGCCACTTCTGTTTCTGTAGTCAAGAGCTAACTGCAGTGTTGTGTGGGTCTGCAGTTGTCTAACTGCACAGACCTGTGCAACTCTGCATATTTGATCAAACACACATCCACCCATTTATTTCTCCATTTCTTATTTAAGTACCTTTGTGGGGTTTTCTTTGTATATCTGTCTTCCGTTCGATTATAGAGTCCTCAGGAGTGGCAAGAGTATATTTGAGTTGTAATCACTGCCACTGCTGCAAATCTTAGGAGGCAAAGTGATTTAGAAAAAGAATCATTTGGCTTTCTTCTCTTCTGGCTATGTAGCATTGGACGAATTTGTTTAGTTTTGCTCTGCTTTGTTTTGTTTAACTCTCTGGGTTCCAATATTCTCTAATATTCTCACCTATACAAGACTATTGAATGAATCAACTCTAATAATAGTAATAACTACCACTCCTTGAACTCATACAGTATGTCAGTCAATTTATGCATGCACTTCCTAATTATCACAGAGTATCTATGTTTTGTGCTGGGATTTAGCTCAGTGGGTAGAGCGCTGCGCTGCAGTCTCTGAGGTCCCGAGTTCAATTCCCAGCACCGCAAAAATGGGAGAAGGACCTGGCAATCCACTCCCAAGGCAATCCCGAAATAGCCAGCCATTGAAAACCCTATGAGGGTCGCGATGAGTCGGATACCGACTCGACGGCACCTAACAACAACAACAATCTATGTTTTGTAAACAAGGATTCTGTATATCCGAAGGTTAAGTAACTTGCCAAGACCACACAAATAATATATGGATATGGCAGAACTGCTTGACTCCTAAGTACGCAGTACTCTTCTGCTCCCCACAGCCTAAGATTTTCTCTTTGGCTCCACATTTCTATGGCCCTGTACTTTCCACTCCTGGACTCAGGGAGCCAAGCCCAGTCTCCTCCACAGACCAGAAAGCAAAGCCAATCAGTCAGAAAGGAAGCTCAGGTATCAAAGGGCAGAAAGGGATTCTCTGTGGCTAAAGCTAGCTCTCTGGGATATCAGAAAGAATTTAGCTTCTCCCTGATGGAGGCTAGATCCTACCCACCTGCCTTCTTATCTCTTATTGGACATTCACGAAGCTCTGTAGCTCTCTTGATCTGTCCAATCATCTAAGGCTGGCCAAAAAATCCAACTCAAAATGTGTGTGCATTTAGGAGAAGATGATGGAAGCTAAAAATTATTGCACCTCATGTGCTTATTTTAATCAGCATCTGGAGATGCAATCATGACACACAAACACACATATACAAAACAAGGTTGCAGGCACACACATACATTCCCACAGAGGGTTGTAGTAAGGGTCGTAGTAAGATTTTCAGTCTAAAAACACTTTGGACTTTTTAAAATTTATTTTACCCATTACTGCCACCATCTGAAACAAAAATCAAAGCATGTGTCTCAACACATGGTAGTCATTTGGTCTTCTGGCACAACCGTGTTTTGCAATATTGTTTGCAATCAAGATGCCACAGAAAAGGTGGACATGTGGAGTTATTCTAATGTGGGAGAATTTCTTTCTCTGTAACCTTATTCTAACCCTCTGCAAAGTTCAGAACCCATGGGAGCATCTCAAGATCAGGACTTTCTTTTTTCTAGTTGACATTTCAGCCAAAGTGAAGGACCCTTCAAAGATGTCTATTCTACTAACTGGGATGTAGTTTGAGAAATTAGTTTTACCTCATCCTTTTGGCAAGGTGACAAATTTGAGGACCCCAGGATGTTTTTCTCCACTCTTCCAGTCTCAGGAGAGGAATGGTCTTCAGCAAGACCCTTCATTTTTTAGGGCAATATGCCCCTGGTGCTAGAAGCTTGGGTGACCCTGGACATAAGCAAGGAGTAAAAGGCAATGAAGGCACTGTTGTCTGATGCCATGAATCAGGCAGTAAAGACACAATTGGAAATGGCTGTGCTTGCTGCAGACAGAGAAAGCTTGTAAATGCAAGCCAGAGGATGAATAGTTTTGGAAGCCAGGCTTACGGGCCCAATGAGAGAGCCTGTAGCCATATCAAGCAGTGTGTTTTCCAAGATGAAAGCATATTCCACTGTCTGAGAGTTCCAGCTTGACTCTTCAACAGGAGGGAGGAAAACTCTTAGGGAATTCAGAAATGGCTTTTTATACTGGCAGACCCATCAGCAGCTGTTGAGCATTTGGGTAGGTCCAACTCTAATACTATAGAAGAGAAATCGAAATGTAAGTTCAAAAAGTCCTGATATCTCTTTCAAGGAGCATCTTGGTAAAGTGGAAAGAATATAGGCTTTTAAAGAGGATAAAATAGAGTTCAAATCCCAGTTCTGCCATTTACTAATTACATAAACTTGGGCAACTTTCCTGACTTCATGACTCTTGGTTTTCCCATTTGTTAAGTGGTTAAATCATACCTCCCCCTCCAAAAGCTTTTGAGAAGTCTAAATGAGCAATATATGAAAAGAACATACCTAAAACAGGACCATTAGAAGGTGCTCAATAAATGTGAGTCCTATAAAAGAGCTTTTAAGGAGCTATCCATTAAAAAACAAGTAGCCTCACAGCAATCATCTTCCTCAATGGTGCAAGATTGAAAGCTTTTGCCGTAAGATCAGGAATAAGACAAAGTGTTTACTTTTGTTACTTCAGTTCAACATAATACTGGAAATCCTAACCAAAGAAACTATGAAAAAAATGAAAGAAAATATATCTAAATTGAAAGAAGTAAAAATGTCTTCATTCACAGGTAATGTAAACCTATATGCAGAATATTCTAAAGATCACACATATCAAAATCCCTCTTTAAAAACAATAAGGAAATTTAGCAAAATTGTAGGGCTAAAAATATCAACACACAAAATAAGGTGCATTTCTGGGGAGGCAGAGGCAGGAGGATCACAAGTTCGAGACCAGAGGCAGTCTGTGTAACTTAGCAAGACCCTGTCTCAAAAAGTAAAAAAAAAAAGAAAAAAAAAAGGTGGGGGCTGAGGGTGCAGCTCAGTGGTCCAGCATTTGCAGAGCATGCAAGCACGAGGCCCTGGGTTCAAACCCCAGTACTGTAAAAATAAATAAATAAGTAAATAAATAAAAATAAAAAACAAAAATGATGATGATGATGATGTGCATTTCTATATACTAGCAATCCAAAAAAGAAATTAAGAAAACAATTCTATCTTTATAATTGCATTAAAATGCTTAGGAAATAAACTCTGCCAAGGAGACAAAGGACCTGAATTCTGAAAACTATAAGACATTGGTGAAAAAAAATAAAGAGGACACCAGTAAACAGATCTCCCATGTTTGTGGACTGGCGTATTTGACATAGTTAAGGTATCAATATGGCCCCAAAGATCTACATATTCAATGCAATCTCTTTCAAAATCCTAAAGACATTTTTGCAATAATAGAAAAATTCATCCTAAAATTCATACAAAATTTCAAGAAACCTCAAATAGTCAAAAAAACTGAAAAAATGAATAAAGTTGGAGATCTCTCATTTCCTGATTTCATAGCTTACCACAAAGGTAATTGAAATCAGTGTGGCACTAACATAAAGACAGGCATAGAGACCAATGAGATAAAACGGAGATCCTAGAAATAAACTCTCATATATAAGGTCGAGTGATTTTTAATAAGGGTGCCAAGACAATTCAATAAAGAAAGGGAAGTTTTTTTTAACAAATAATCTTAGAGAAAGTAGACATCCACACGCAAAAGAATAAAGTTGGACCATTGTACAACTCTACATAAAAAAAAATTAACTCAAAATGGATGAAAAGAGCTCAACATATAAAATTCTAAGAAAAAAATATGAGAAAATTCCCTCAACATTAAATTTGGTAATTATTCAATCATTTCTTGACTATAATGCCAAAAGCACAAAATGCAAAAGAAAAGAAAAGAAATTGGGATATATCAAAATTTTTAACTTCTGTGCATCAAAAGACATTCTCAACAGGGTTACAAGGCAACCCACAGAATGGGAGAAAATCTTTGCAAATCATATATCTGATAAGGAGTTAATCCAAAATATATAAAGAACTCCTATGACTTAACATCCATAAAACTTGAATAATCCAATTTTAAAATGGGCAAAGGACATGAATAGAAATTTCTCTAAAGACATATATGAATCACCAATAAGTACATGAAAAGATGCTAAATGTCACTAAGAGTTAGAGAAACAAAGTGAAAAACCATAATATGATACCACCTCACACTCATTAAGCTGGCTGTTATCAAAAGCAAAGAAACAAATCAATTTTTTAAATAAATTTTAATGAGGATGTGGAGAAATTAGAACCCCTATACGTGGTAGGTAGAAATGTAAAAATAATGTGAACATTATGGAAAAAGTAGGGGAGTTCCTTAAAATACTAAAATTAGAATTACCAAATGTCCCAGTAATATGTCCAGTAATTGCTGGGCACATACCCACAAATTGAAAGCAGAGTCTTGAAGAGATATTTGTACATCCATGTTCACAATAGCACTATTCACAATAGACAAAAAGTAGAGCCACCTGAAAAGCCCATCAGTGAATGAATGGATAAACAAAACATGGATAAACAAAACATGCTGGAATATTATTCATCCTAAAATTCATCCTAAAACTCATACAAAATGCATACAAAATTTTCTTAAAAAGGAAAGAAACCATGTCACACTCTACAATAAACCATGTCACACACTACAACATAGATGGAACTTGATATTATGCAGAGGGAAATAAGCTAGTCATAAAAAACAAATACTATATGATCCTACTTATAAGAGGTATCTTGTTGTTACATGCCGTCGAGTCAGTGTCTAACTCATAGCGACCCTATGTACAACAGGCAAAACACTATTGTTAGTGCTTCTCTGCTATTCATAGAGTTTTCAACGGCTAATTGTTTTTTGGGGAGTGGGTTGCCTGGTCCTTCTCCCAAGCCTCCAGCACCTGGTGTTCCCAGACAGTCTCCCATCCAAATACTAACCAGGCCCAACCCTGCTTATCTTCCAAGATCTGACAATGTCAGATGCCACAGTGGTATGACTGCAGGCATAAGAAATATCTTGTTGTTGTTAGGTGCCGTCGAGTCGGTATCCAACTCATAGCGACCCTACATACAAGAGGCGAAACACTATAGTCAGTGATTCTCTGCTGTTCATAAGGTTTTCAATGGCAGATTGATTATTGGGAGCGGGTTGCCAGGTCCTTCTCACAAGCCTGTAGTATCTGGTGTTCCCAGGCAGTCTCCCATCCAAGTACTAACCGGGCCCGACCCTGCTTAGCTTCTGAGATCTGATGGGATCGGATGCCACAGGGCTACGGCTGCAGGCAAAGAAATATCTAGGGTAGGCAAATTCATAGAGACAGAAAATAAAATGGTACTTACCAGGGAGTGGGAGAAGGAAAAATAGGGAGTTAGTATTTAATGGGTACAGAATATTAAATATGCAATATGAAAAGACTTCTGAAGAAGGATAAAGGTCATGGCTGCAAAACAATGAGAATGACATGACAATACGCCACTAAATAGAACACTTAACATGGTTAAGATGGAAAATCCTATGTTCTCTCTATTTTACCACAGTTAAATTTCTTTAAAATGAAACTAGCAATCAAAACAAACAAGAGCAATCCAGGCACCAAACACTATAGGAGGTTAGGGAATGGAGACAGCTTTAAAGGACTTTGTAGAGGATTTCTGAATGACTTGGGTAAAGGAATGAGGAGATGAGGGAACAATCCAGGCAAGCCGAGCTGCATGAGGTATAAGAGAACTTCTTGGGGGAGGGAAATGGGAGGGTCAGCTCCGACCCTATGGTAGGGGGAGCAGAGGTATCAAGTTGGGAAATACTGGAAGAATAGTCTTAGGGTGGGAATACACAAACGGAGTGTAGCTAGCACTGAACATCTGGGGGCAGAGTTGTTGAACCAGACCCTGCCCCTCCACTAGCAACAAGGCATCCAAGGAAAGATAAGGTAATATATATTCATGGGCTATCATAATGCCAGGAAGAGAAGTAGGACACAGAAGGAAGAGAATAGTGGGACACAGCATATTTGACAGTCATCTAAGATAGACTGCGTTTTAGCACCCTTCTTCTCTATATGACACCACCACTTCAAAAATTACAATAAAATTAAACAAAGTACATCTTATGTACGAGCAAAAACTGGGACTTTCCAAATAAAAGTTATTAAATCTCCCAGTTCTCATTCTGTTTTTACTGTTTTAAATTACAACCACAAAATCGCAAGAGGTCACATAAAATGACAAAAATGAAGTGGCTCAAGTGGTGTTTCTCTGCTGTTACTGTTTACTTCTTATCTACTGTTTAAACAAAAAATTAGGTACTGTCACCTGATTATGTGCCAGAGCAAGCTTGATTGGTTCATAATTGCTATGTATTCACTGTGGAAATAAACAGCTGTACTCAGCTCATGTGTCAAAGGCCAGCTCTGTGACTGGGAATTCTACAAATTAACTTCCATATGGAACACAATGTTTGTTAAAAGTTAAATAATAAGGGCTGGAGATGTAGTTCAGTGGATAAGCACTTGCCTAGCAGGCAGAAGCCTCTGTGTTCAATCCCCATTACTGTAAAGGAAAGAAGGAAGGAAGGAAGGAAGGAAGGAAGGAAGGAAGAAGGGAAGAAAGGAAGGAAGGGAGGGAGGGAAGGAGGGAGAGAGGGAGGGAGAAGGTAACAAAGTGTGCTAATTTTAAACCCCTATATATGTCTGTCATTGGGCTGGGATTTAGCTCAGTTGGTAGAGTGCTGCTCTGCAGTCTCTGAGGTCCTAAGTTTGATTCCCAGAACCACAAAAATGGGAGAAGGATATGGCAATCCACTCCCGAGGCAATCCCAAAACAGCCATCCACTGAAAACCCTATGAGGGTTGCTATGAGTTGGACATGACTCTATGGCACCTAACAACAACAACAATGTATGTCATTATGTTTACAGGCGTATCACCCTGGTATCTGATCTCATCAGATCTCAGAAGCTAAGCAGGGTCCCCCTGGTTAGTACTTGAATGGGAGACCAACTGGGAACACCAGGTGCTGTAGGCTAGGAAGAAGGACCTGGCAATCCACTCCTGAAACAATCAGCCACTGAAAACCCTACGAATAGCAGAGAAGCACTGACAATATTGCTGGGCATGGCACAGTGTTGGGGAGTGTTTCGTTCTGTAGTACATAGGATTGCTGTGGATCAGACCCGACTCCACAACACCTAACAGCAACAACAATGTATATCACTAAAACTCATTAGTAACTACAGCAAGTTTTTAGAATATAGATCATCAAAAGTATTGAGGAAAGAATATTTTATCACATACTGTTCCAAAAAAGCTGACCAATTTTTAATCAATGCTATTAGTGCTTTTAAATCCTCAATGGACAACACACCACTGTCACTTGCAGGTAAAGACCACAGCAACTGCTTCTGCACAGCACTATTTCGTGCACCTATCAAGAGGAAATCAATTAGATGATGCAAAACAGGGATCGATTTATATCAACACCTTATTTCCACCATGCAAAGCAGCTTAGTTACACTTTGCACCCTTTGGCCATGACAATGCTCCACTGGCCTTAGGAGTTACTTCCTTTGGCAACTCCTTCCTCTTGAAGTATCAATTTACTCAGCACACTGAACAAGTACTTTCCTAGCTAATTCCTGGGCTAATAACCACAGCAAGAAAATACACATATCAAGTTCATCTGTTTATGCTTCAATTTTCAGAGCTAATGGTTTATTTAACTAATGGGTTATTTCTTGATTACAAGCCACTAACAGGCTGAGGTTGTGTTTGGATTTCATAAATTGAATTTCACAAAGCTTACTTTTCAAAACAATATGTCAAGTTCAACACCTTCTTATACAACCCTTTCTAATGAAGGAAGAAAGAATAAGCTTTTATTTGTAAATAAAGTTGCAATCCGTTTTTAGATGAGAAAAACAACTACACATATATTCCTTCTGTACATGTTTACTGAGGGTACAATGCATTGAGAAACTGAATACAATAAAGTTCCCTGTTCACAGTGCTGAAAATCCTGTAGAAACAAAAATGGACAAAGGCAAATCAACTACAATCACTACCACCATCTTGACCACAAAAGTTGCTTAGCACCTTTAAGAACTCTTTTAATGGCATCCTCGGCTCTGTCTCAACCTCTAGGAAGCACAGCAGGCTCCCTGGCCTGTTTCTTGGTCAGTTCTCACCCCTTTCGTTCCCATCCCCCTGGTTGCTGCCACTCCTTCTGACTAATGATTGGGATGGCTTATGATTTTCAATTCCAACTCAATATCCAACCTTTGGAGTTTCTAGTTCCATGATCTGTAGTTTATGAGTCTCTTTGGCCTCAACCTGGGTTTCTGACCCCCAATTGGAAGCTGTACCACAGGCTCCAATTACTAAAAGGAATTAAGGTATAGTATGTATGCTAAGTGGGCTGGGATTTAGCTCAGTGGGTAGAGCGCTGTGCTGCAGTCTCTGAGGCCTCGAGTTCAATTCCCAGCACCACAAAAATGGGAGAAGGACCTGGAAATCCACACCCAAGGAAATCCCAAAGCACTCAACCATTGAAAACCCTATGAGGGTCACTATGAGTCGGATACCGACTCAATGGCACCTAACAACAACAACAACATGTATGCTAAGTGCACAGATATTTGAAATTACATTTGGGGACCAGTTCAAAAGGGATTGCAATCTATTCTACACAGACATCCTCACTAAGTTTAATTCCATCAAAATTCAGCAAATATTTATTGAGCATCTAATGTGTGTCAGGAAATATGCTAAGTTCTGAAGATGTAGCAATAATACAAATACAGACAAGATACCTATCCTCTGGGTATATCAGTCTGGCTGAAATCAAATGTTAACCCTTTGACTATCATCAGGACACACATGTCAAGAAGTGAGTATATTTGAACTTGATAGAAAAGCAAGAAAGTGGTGGGAAAAGGTGTTTTATAAACTCATATCATGCATTCCAATTATTTGGCTAATCATATTGTTTTTCGATTCATTGTAATGGTTTCTGGAAATGAAATAATTATTGTCATGTATTTGGCTTGAACTTAGTAGTCAAAGGGTTAAAGGAAAAACTATATAGATATTTTAGGGAGTAGGACCTGGTGAGCCACTCCTGAAACAACTAGCCATTGAAAACCCTATGGATCTCAAAGAGACATTGTCAGATATAGTGCCAGAAAATGAGGCCCCTAGGTTGGAAAGCACTCAAAGACTACTGGGGAAGAGTTGCCTCCTCCAAGTAGAGTCTACCGTGATGACGGAAATGGAGTAAAGACCCAGGGTGCTCAACTTGCTGATGTGGCACGACTCAAAATGAGGAGAAATAACTATAAACATCCATTAATAATTGGAACATGGAATGTACATAGTATGAATCTAGGCAAATTAGAAATTGTTAAAAGAGAAATGGAGCACATAAACATTGACATTCTAGGCATCAGTGAGCTAAAATGGACTGGCATAGGCCATTTTGAGTCAGACAATCATATGGTCTACCATGCTGGGAATGATAAACTAAAGAGAAATGTGGTTGCATTCTTCATCAAAAAAGACATATCAAGATCTGTCATGAAATACAATGTTGTCAATGATAGAATAATATCCATATGCCTACAAGGAAGGCCAGTTAATATGACTATTATTCAAATTTATGCACCCACCACTAAGGCCACAAATGAAGAAAGGGAAGACTTTTATCAACTTCTGCAATCTGAAATAGATCAAACATGCAATCAAGACATACTGATAATCACTGGTGACTGGAATGCAAAGGTTGGAAACAAAGAAGAAGGCCCAGTAGTTGGAAAATATGGTCTTGGTGACAGAAATGAAGCTGGAGATCGCATGATAGAATTTTGTTGGACCAATGACCTTTTCATTGCAAATACATTTTTTCAAC
>VMDO01012616.1:0-61514 GCA_007922755.1 Pedetes capensis | reverse complement strand
GTGTTATAGCTGGGTCATATGGTAGATCTATTTTTAGTTTTTTGAGGTACCTCCATATTGATTTCCATAGTGGTTGCACCAATTTACAGCTCCACCAACAATGTAAAAGTGTTCCCTTTTCCCCGCAACCTCGCCAGCATTTGTTGTTGTTTGTTTTATTGATCTTGGCCATTCTTACTGGTATAAGGTGAAATCTCAGTGTTGTTTTGATTTGCATTTCCCTAATGGCTAGGGATATTGAGCACTTTTTCATGTGTTTCATGGCTTTATGGACCTCTTCATTTGAGAACTGTCTACTCAGTTCCTTTGCCCATTTGTGTATTGGATTGTTTGGTTTTGGGTTTTTTTTTTTCTTGAGTTCCTTATAAATTCTAGTAATTAGACCTTTGTCAGATGTATAAAATGCAAAGATTTTTTTCCCATTCTGTGGAGGTTTCCTTGATTCTGTTAATTGTTTCTTTTGCTGTGTAGAAGCTTCTTAATTTGATGTGGTCCCATTTATCTATTCTTTTTGCAATTTCTTGAGCAATTGGGGTCCTATTAAGGAAATCTTTTCCAATGTCTATATGATGGAGTGTATTGCCTATCTTGCCTTCTATGAGTTTTAAAGTTTCTGGTTTTATGTTGAGATCTTTTGTCCATTTTGAGTTAACTCTCGTGTATATTGAGAGATTCAGATCCACTTTCATTTTTCTGCATGTGGATGACCATGTTTCCCAGCACCATTTGTTGAAGAGGCTGTCCTTTTTCCAGTTTACTTGTTTTGCTCCTTTGTCAAAAATAAGGTGGCTATAGGTGTGTTGAGGTATGTCTGGGTCTTCTATTCTGTTCCAGATGTCTTCGGGCCTATTTTTGTGCCAGTACCAAGCTGTTTTTGCAACCACTGGCAGCCCACTCTTGAAACAGCCATCACAAACCCTATCAGTAGCAGAGAAGGATTAACGACAGTGCTGGGCATGGCACAGTGTTGGGTAGCATTTCATTCTGCTGTATGTAATGTTGCTATGAGTTGGACTTGACTTGATGGCACCTAACAACATCAACAATGCCATGATTATCCTGGAAATAATAATTTGCCATTTACAAAAGAAGAAATGGAGATTCCAAAAGCCCAGATAAATTTCCCACATTTTCATGGGTGGAAGTTTTGAGAGTTGAAACTGGATATTCAGATGAACCTATGCCAGAGATATTTCCTTTACTACACTGGGCCAATGACAATGCCTGTAGGTTGAACTAAATATTAGTTATTAATTATGAAGATTAATAGAAGGTTGTAAAAAAAGAACTATAGGGATATCATTTCAGTAAAGTAAATAATATAATTCTAGATCAAAGATTCTGAGATTCTTTAGCTTGTTTAAAAATCTGGTTCTGTGTCAGCAACCAGAAGCTGAGGAAAAACCAGCATTCTTACTTTTCAGTTGTTGGCTTCCAACTGCTATTTCCATGGAAACATATCAGATCTGCAAAAACAAATTAACTGCCTTGATATCTCACCACCCAATAGCTGAGACCTTCCATGTTTTAGTCTAGCTAATGTCTATTTCCAAGTGAAAGGAGAGGAGAATTGGCATCAGAGACCTGAAGGCAAACAAAGCAATTTCATATCAGCGATCTATTGTTGACCAAAAGCAGAAATCATTGCTTTCTAATTAAAATCCAATTTCAGGCAAAGATTAAGAAGAAAAGGTGTCTGTGAACTCTGCTTCCAGGGATAATTAACAGGCATCTCCTACCAACTTCTTTGTTATCATCAGTCATTGTCTCTGGCCAGCATTGTTTACTTAATGGCTATGAATAGCAAGCCTGCAGCTGTATCACTGTGGCCTCGGATCCCATCAGATCTCGGAAGCTAAGCAGGGTTGGACCTGGTTAGTACTTGGACAGGAGACTGCTTGGGAACACCAGTACTGTAGGCTTGGCAGAAGGACCAAGCAACCCACTCCCAAAAACCAATCAGCCTTTGAAAACCCAATGAACAGCAGAGAAGCAATGACAATAGTGTTTCGCCTGTTGTATGTAGGGTCACTATCAGTTGGACACCAACTTGATGGCACCCAACAATAACATAAATACCGAACGCCAATTTACATGCTTCAGACAATGGGTACTACAGGAGGTTTAAAAAAATGGAATGTTTAGTACTGGCCAAAGAAATCAAAAGAAGCTTCAAGGAATGCAAGGGTTTTGCTATCAATTGTCTGGTAAATGTCACTAAGGAACACACATAATGTAGCATCCATTCTCTGTGGTGCTGCCTTCTCCAGAGGGTTCTATCATGCCAAGCCACACTAGGAAGGCTAATAAGACAATATGTCTAGAACACTTTAGAAGCTGCAAATTGGCTTTCTCTTAAGAAGGCTTGTAAACAAATACTGTGTCATTATAAGACCATTATAACATCTTGGGTGGGCTCTGGCTTTCTGCCCAGAGTTTGGAGGTTGAGACAAATAGCAATGTGATAACAACCCTCTGTGGTCCATTGGTTCATGAGCTGTAGAATCTTTCATTACACCCATCAGTCAGCCACAACTCCGGGGCACCCACTGTGTGCAGAGCATTGAGCACTATGGGGAGCATTGGAGCAAAGAGAAGGCACAGCTTCTGCTCTTGAAGTGCTTTAAATTTACCAGGGTAATCAGGAGCACAAATGGAATTGTGTAAGGAAATAAATGCAAAAAACAACCAATCCACAACACCAGGGCAAAAATCCCAGGGCACCATCATTTCCCTGACTTGTTAGCTGTGTTAGATTTGAGTGACTGAGTGACCAGAGTTAAATGAAGGACATATGGAGACTTAGGAGGAGGAAAAGGAGGAGTAAAAAGGGGCGTGGGTTGAGGAGGAAGAGGCGATAGAGGAGAAGGAAGATTCACAGAAGGAGTAGACATTTGTAGGGAGGCTTAGAGTTAAGAACAAGAAGTGAAAAGTGGCTGAAAGACCTCATAAGTTTGTAATTGGAGCAGATCTGTGTAACAAAGAGTAGATTTTAAAATTAGTATTTTATTTGTATGTGTTGGTGGGGTACAGAGTAATAAGTCAATTGATATATCTATTATGCAACTATCACATCAGGATTGCTTATACTTCCATTTCCTTAAGGATTTTACAGAAGAAAATAAACAAAAAAAGCTAAGAATTTTAGTTCACATGTAATGACAGGTTGTATGAAACCATGAGTTACACCGTGATTTTTTTGTGTGTATATTTTTGTAGAGTTGCATCCAGTATTTTGTGTTTTTTTTCTCTCCATCTTAACCACTTTATGTTCCTCCCCACCCTCTCTACCTTCTCCATAGTCCACTCCCTCCCACTAGTCTCCTCTCCACTCATAGAATCTATTTGTATTTTTCAATTTTAGATAAGTATGAATATATATATATCTCATATATATCATATATGTATGTGTGTGTGTGTGTGTGTGTGTGTGTGGAGTTGGGGTTTAGCTCAGTTGGTAGAGTGCTGCTTTTCACTCTCTGAGGCCATAAGTTCAATCGTCAGCACTGCAAAAATGGGAGAAGGACGTGACAATCCACTCCTGAAACAATCCCGAAATAATTGGACATTGAAAACACTATGAATAACAGAGAAGCACTGACATAGTGCTGGGCATGTAACAATGTCGTGTCAGGGAGTGTTTTCTTCTGTTGTATATAGGGTTGCTGTGAGTTGGACCCAACTTGATGGCACCTAACAGCACCACCACCACCAATATGTTGTTGTTGTTGTTAGGTGCTGTCAAGTCGAGTCCGACTCATAGCGACCCTCCTAGGGTTTTTAATGGCTGACTGTTTTGGGATTGCCTTGGGAGTGGATTGCCAGGCCCTTCTCCCATTTTTGCGGTGCTGGGAATTGAACTCAGGACATCAGAGACTGCAGCGCAGCACTCTACCCACTGAGCTAAATCCCAGCCCAACAATATATGTATGTATAATGTTTTTTTCCCTTTAGAGTAGATTGAGCTTCCTCATATGAGAAAGAACGTAGTATTTCTCATTTTGAGTCTGGGTTATTTTGCTTAAAATGATGCTCTCCAGTTCCATCTATTTTGCTGTAAATAAATAATTTCATTCTTCTTTACTGCTAAATAGTATTACTTTATATATATATATATATATATATATATATATATATATATATATATAATACAATTTTTAAATCTAATCCTCTGTTGGTAGAAACCTGGGTTGATTCCATACCCTTGCAATTATGAGGAATGCTGCATTAAATATGGAAGTGAAGGTGTCCCTGTAGTATGATGATTTATCTTTCTTTGGTTATATTTCTAGAAATAGTGTAGCTGGATCATATGGTAGTTCTATTTTTAGTTTTCTAAGGTACCTCCATACTGATTTCATTAGTGGGTGAACTAATTTACAGTCCCACTAGCAGTGTAAAATAATTCTTTTTCTCCTCATCCTTTCCCTCATTTGTTGTTCTTAGTTTTGCTAATCTTGGCCATTAATACTGGAATGAGATGGAATCTGAGTGTGGTTTTGATTTGCATTTCCCTAATGGCTAAGAAGATTAACATTTTTTCAAATGTTTATAAGCCATTTGTATTTCTTCTTATGAGAACTGCCTGTTCAGTTCCATGTCCCACTTATTTACTGGATTATTTGTTGTTTTGATGTTTAATTTGTAGAGTTCTTTGTATATCCCAGAAATTAATCCTCTGTCAGATGTGTAGGATGCCAAGATTTTCTCCCATTCTATGGGCTCTCTCTTTACTCTATCATTTCCATTGCTTTACAAAAGATTTTTAGTTTTATGTTATCCCACTTGTCAATTCTTGGTGCAGTTTCCTGTGCAATTGGAGTCTTGTTAAGGAAGTACTTGCCTATGCCTATGTGTTGGAGGATGCTCCCCATTTTTCTTCCAGTAGTTTTAAGTTTTCTGGCTTTGGGTTGAAGTTTCTGATCCATTTTGAGCTAATTCTCATACAGATTGAGATGTACTGATCTGCTTTCATTCTTCTACATATGGATATTTAATTTTCCTGGGACCATTTGTTGGAAAGACTATCTTTTCTCCAACGTATACTTTTGGCCCCTTTGTCAAAGATCAGGTGGGTTTAGTTGCTTGGGTGTATATCTGGCTTTCCTATTCTATTCTATTGATCTTCCTGCCTGTTTTTGTGCCAGTAAGAAGCTGATTTTGCCACTGTGGCCCTGTAGTATAGTTTGAATTCAGGTAGGGATACCTCCTACAGTGTTTTTGCTGCTTGGGATTGTTTTGGTTATATGCAGTCTTTTGTGCTTCCATACAAATTTTAGAGTTATTTTTTTCTATTTGCATGAAATATGCTATTGGAATTTTGATGGAGATTTCATAGAATCTCTAGATTGCTTTTGGTAGTATAGCCCTTTTCACAATATTAATTCTAATCCATGAGCACAGGAGGTCTTTACATTTTCTAGTATCTTTTGCACTTTCTGGGCTGGGATTTAGCTCAGTTGGTAGAGCACTGCTCTGCAGTCTCTGAGGTCCTGTGTTTGATTCCCAGCACTATAAAAATGGGAGAAGGACTTGGCAATCTACTCCGGAGGCAATCCAGAAATAATCAGTCATTGAAAATCCTTTGAGGGCCGCTATGAGTTAGAGATGACTCAATGGCAACTAACAGCAATAACATCTGCAGTTTCTTTCTATAGTGTTTTGAAATTTGCATTGTAGAGCTCTTTAGGATCTTTGGTTAGATTAATTACTAAATATTTAATTTCTTGGTGGGCTGTTGTGAATGGCCCCCACATATCTGTCATCTTACTGTGTTGTGGGGGCTTGGGTGCTGCTGTGATGCTGAAAGCTATGCTACTGAAATTACAGATACCAGTAGGGTCATCCATCCATGGTGGACACATATGGCAACATGATTGGAGGAAGATCATTAATAACTTGCCTTATGCAGATGACACAACTTTGCTTGCTGAAGCAAAGAGGATTTGAAACATTTACTGATGAAGATCAAAGAACACAGTCTTCAGTATGGATTGCACCTCAACATCAACAAAACAAAAATCCTTAAACTGGGTCAGTACACAACTTCATGATAAACAGAGAAAAGATGGAAGTTGTCCAAGATTTTGTCTTACTGGGTTCTATAATCAGCACCCATGGAAATAAATTTTCCCCATTTAATACAAAGAAATCCAAAGATGCAAAAAACTTCTTTAAAGTGTGCATCTGATTCATACCATGGTAATTTCAGTCACATCATACACTTGTGAAAGCTGGACATGGAGTAAGGGAGAGAGAAAAAGAACTGAAGCTTTTGAATTATGGTGCTGGAGATGAATATTGAATATACTAGGGACTGCCAAAAAACCAACAGATTTGTCCTACAAGTAGTGCAACCAGAGTACTCTTTGGAGGCAACAATGGCTAGACTGCATCTTATGTATTGTGGACATGTAGTCAGAATGGACCAATCCTTGGAGAAGGACATCATGTTTGGGAGACTGGCAGGTCAACAACAACAATAAAGGAGGACTTTCTACTAGATGGATTGACATAGTGTCTGCAACAATGGGCTTAAACATAAAAAAGGTCCTGTGTCTGACACAGAAATGGGGAGTGTTTCATTCTGTTGTACATAGGGTTGTCATGAGTCAGACTCAACTTGAAGGCACCTAACAACAGCAACAGTTGTGAATTGAATTCTTTTAAATTCCTTCACTTCCATTTTGTTTTTAGTATAAAGGAATGCTACTTATTATTGAGTGATAATTTTGTACCCTCCTACTTTGTTAAAGGAGTTAATTAGCTCTAAGAATTTTCTAGGGGAGTTTTTGGGGTCCTTTAGGTATAGGATCATGTCATCTGCAAATAGGGATAATTTGACCTCTTCTTTTCCTATTTGTATCCCTTTTACTTCTTTCTCTTGCCTGATTACTCTGGCTAGTACTTTGATCACAATATTGAATAAGAGAGGTGAGAGTGGACATCCTTGTCTGGCTCCTGATCTTAAAGGAAATGCTTTCAAATTTTCCCCATTTAATACAATGTTCGCTATAGGTTTGTCATATATAGCCTTTATGATGTTGAGGTATGTTCTGATTATATCCAGTTTTTTCATGACTTTTATCATGATGGGATATTGAATTTTGTTGAAAGTTTTTTCAGTCCTGATTGAAATGATCATGTGATTTTTGTTGGAAAGTCCCTTGATTTGTTGAATTATATTAATTGATTTGCATATGTTGAACCAGTCTTGTGTCTTTGGAATGAAGCCCACCTAATTGTAGTGTTGCTGTATTCGGTTTGCAAGAATTTTATTGAGGAATTTTGCATCAATGTTCATCAGGGAAATTGGTCTACAGTTTTCATTTCTTTGTAGTGTCCTTATCTGATTTTTGATCAAGGTGATACTGGCTTCATATAATGAATTTGGAAGTATACTTTTCCTTTCTATTTTATGGAATCTTTAAAGATTTGTCAGAATTCAACTGTGAATCCTCCAGTACCTAGGCTTTTCTTTGTTGAGAGGTTCTTTATTGCTGCATCAATTTCATTTTCTTGTTATAGGTGCGTTTAATTCGTTTATATCTTCATAATTTAATTTTGGTAGTTTATAAGTACAAGGAGTTTATCTATTTCATGTTTTCATTTGGGAGGGAGTACAAGTACTCACTGTAGTCTCTGATGATCTTCTGTGTTTCATTAGTATCAGTTGTTATGACCCCCTTTTTATCACTAACATTATTAATTTAGGCCTTTTCTCTCTTTTTTGGTGTGTCTGGCTAGGGAAGTGTCAATTCTATTTGTCTTTACAAAGAACCTACTCTTAGTTTCATTAATTTTCTTATATTGTCTTTTTAATCTCAATTTCATTAATCTATGCCTTGATCTTAATTATTTCTTTTTGTGTGTGAGTTTGGGATTGGCTTGTTTCTATCTTTCTAGTGCCTTAAACTGTATCATTAAATTATTTACTTAGGCCTCCCCTATCTTTTTAATGTAGGCACTCATGTTTATTAAATTGCCTTGTAGAACTGCTTTTGTTGTATCCCATAAATTTTGGTAGGTTGTCTTTGCTGTGCATAATTTGATTGAATGAATTTTTAAATTTCAATTCTGATTTCTTTGATGACTCACTGAGCATTCAGAAGTATGTTGTTTAATCTCCATGTATTTGTAAAATTTTTGTAGTTTTCCTTGCTTTTGACTTCTAGTTTTATCCCATTGTGAACTAATAACTTATAGGTGATGATTTCAATTTTTTTATTTGTTGAGGCAAGTTTTGTGGACTAAAATGTGGCCTATATTTTAGCAAAAGTTTCATGTGATGCTGAGAAGAGTGTGTATTCCACCTCTGTTGGATGGAATATTCTATAGACATCTTTTAGTTCCTGTTGGTCTATGGTGTTAACTCCATCATTTGTGGAATTTTCTCTTTGATGACCTAATGAAGTGTGGAGTATTGAGTTCTCTTTGAATTATTGTGTCTAGACCTATATGTTTGTTTATTGCCAGTAATGTTAGTTTTGTGAAGTTAGGTGCTCCAGAGTTTGGTGCACAGATATTGACTAATGTTATGTCCTTTTGGTTGTTTGTTCCCTTTATTAATATGTAGTGACCTTCTTTTTTCTTCTGATTAATTTAGAGTTGAAGTCAGGTTTGTGAGAAATTATTATAGCAACCTCTGCTTATTTTTGGTTTCCACATGCATAGTATATTTTTTTCTAGCCTTTTATTGTCAGTCTCTTTCTCTCTTTGTGGATGAGATGAGTCTCTTGAATCCCACATATCAAAGTTTTTTTGTTTTTTAATCCATATTGACAATCAATGCCTTTTAAATAATGAGTTGAGACTATTTATATTTAGAGTAATTATTAAGAGGAGTTCAGTGTTCTGCATGGTTTTTTTGTTTGTTTATTGGGTTTGTATGTTGCTTGTTCTTCACTTTGCCCCCTTTTCATGCTAGAGTTCTCCTGGTTCAGTAGGTTTAATGTCCTTGCTTCTTAATTTGGTCAGTTTATTCATGCATTCTTCTCATATATTTTATATATTCCTGTAGTCTTGCATTTGGGGTTGTCTTTCTCCTTTTGTATATAGTATTTGTTCAAGTACCCTCTGCAATGCTGGCTTGGTGGTAAAGAATTGCTAAGCTTCTATTTATCATGGTAAATCTTAATTTCTCCATCTATTTTAAAGAATAACTTTGCTGGGGATAGTATTCTTGGATGGCAGTTATTTATTTTCAAGACTTAAAAAATGTTCAACAATGTTTTCCTTGCTTTCAGGTTTTGATATTTAGAAGTCTGATATTATTCTGATGGGTTTGCCTTTGTAAGTGAGCTGAAGTTTTTCTCTTGAAGCCTTTAAAATTGTTTCTTTGCTTTGTAATTTTAGCATTCCAACTATATTGTGATGTAGAGAGGATCTGTTCTGGTCCAATCTATTTAGAGTTCTGGATGCTTCTAAGGTTTGAATTTATATTTCTTTCTTTAGGTTTGGGAAGTTTTTGTCTCTTATTTCATTGAATAGATTTTCTATACCTCTAGTTTTAGTTTCAGTTCCTTCTTATATCCCCTGCATTCACAGGTTATGTCTCTTCATTCTACCAAAGACCACTTGAAGACTTTGGTCATATTGCTTCATCTTTTTGTCCTTCTTGGTATCTGAATAAGTAAGCTCTTCAACTTTTTCTTCTGTCTCTGATATTCTGTTTTCTGCCTTATCCAATCTGGATACATTAGATCATATTGTCTCTTTTATTTGATCAACTGTGTTTTTTAATTCCACAATTTCTGTTTGGTTCTTTTACAGGATCTCAATTTCTTTGCTGAATTTTTCTTCTCAGATACTGTTTTGTCAGTGTTTAAATTGCATTCATCTGCTTGGTTCTGCTATTTTTGAGGCCTTTCAAGATTCATATAAGTACACTTTTAAATTATTATTCTGGCATTTCTAGTGTGTGAGTGTCTTTAATTTCAATTATGGGAGGGTTGTCCTTAGGGGTATCTTCTTCATCTTGTTTTTTCATATTTCACATGGCTTTGGGGTGGATTTGAGGAACTTCTTAGTGAGGTTATTTCTGCCTTATATATTTTGGATTAGCCTTGGTTTAATTCCTCTTTTGAGATCTTGTCCCCAGTATCATTCAGAGTACAGAACATGTTCTGCTGCTAAAGTAATAGCTTTGTCTGAACTCACATTTATAATTATTGTTAATATTGTTAGAGGTCAGGTACTCCTTAAGAAGTTACCTGTTAGGGTGGTGGTCTTCATTTCCTACTAGGATATTCTCCTGTTCCATTGAGTCTTTTGAACTGTATTATCAATCTGCCATCTTGACCTATCCAACAAAAAATAGATTAACAAGAAACAAGATTAATAAAACAGCAACTTGTTAATTCATGCAGAAGTTTATTTAGGAGAAACTTCCATGACCCAAAGCAATGGCTTAAAATTCTGATATATATAAAATCCTAAAATAATAAAATTTAAAGAAATGGAAAAAACAAAGGAAAGCAGTTTTAGCCTTCCAGAAGTGGATAACTGTGCAAAAGTAAATATATGTGGGTAAGCTAATGGAGTAAGGTGTGTTTGATGATTCCTCTGGCTCCATTTCTGAGCTAGTAAGAGGAGGAGAATTTATATACTGTTTTTAGGTGGGAAGGAAGAAGAGGATTAAATAACTCTTTCTCCATTTACTGTGTCTTAACTTCCCTAAAATTAAAAATATTTGTGCTAAAGAGGCATATTTAGGGATGACAAATTTTGGTTTCTTTCAGAGAATTATATAGATGAGAGCCATGACCCCAGCCCTGGAAGTGAGGACAATTGGTATCATGGGGAGGGTAAATTATGGAGTCCAGAATCTTGAAATTCCAGAGTCAGAGTTTTAATTTGCTTTAAGCTAACTAGGCATTTCTAAAGATTTCTGTTAAAGAAACAGATATCAAGAATAGAATCAAGAGTAGAAACAGAACAGAGAAGGGACACATTCTTTTGGATCACAGAATGGAGAGAATTTGAGTCCCAGCTCTTCTGTGAAGGCACCATGTATCATTTTTCTCTGAACATTTGTACTACTTAGAGGTTGAACCCCTGACCACTAATTCAGCACTTGACTATTCACTAGTTTAGCTGTCCAGATTATATGAAATCAATGTTTAGGGCCATGGCTGGCACAAATATCATGCAACTTAATGATTATTAGCAGCAAGAAAGTGTTTTCTAGAGGAAAAAGAAGAGAGGCTATTCAATAGTCTTTTTTTTTTTTTTTTTTTAGGCTAGAGAAGAAATTTAGATGTGGGCATTGGGGTCAACTTTCTGCTTTGCATTAAAATGTACAATTGACAGGAATGACTATCCATCAGTTTAAATGTTGGAGCAAAATGGCAACACTGGTATTTTGACATTTATTTTGTTTCACACTAGTATTTTTAAAATGAAATATGGTCACTTTCATCTTCTGTTCCTTTTTTCTAGTGACAGGTTACCTGAAAAGTACCAAGCTATAGGACCAACACTTCTTTGGCCTCTCCTCTTGAGTCTCATCTACGATGCTGATTCAAGATGATCTCAGTAAAAATAAATCATTCTAGGGGATGAGGTTAGACTCCATGAGCCTGGATTAGATCCTTGGAGGAAAGGGTAGAGGAAATGTCCCCCACGGGGAAGGAAGGTGGTAACACCCCAAAATATCTAAAAAAGGGCCTCAGATCATCTCACCTTTTTTCTTTCTACAAGTAGTTGGGTCCAAAATACTTCTAGTTGAAAGACAAATAAGCAATAAGAATGCAGAAAATCATTCAACTTCATCGAGGACCCAGTAAGTAGAAATTAAAGCAACATTCAATTATTTTTTTCAAGGTTTTAAATGTCAAGGATATAGGAAGAATACTTTCTCAATTTTGTAAACTTTGATTTGAAAGTTAGCTCAGTGTTTATCTTTGGACATATGGTTTATAGTTCAGATTATGGATTTTTAAATGTTATAAACATTACATATTAATATTTCCATATTGAAAAATTATATGATATATTGGAACACTGAAATTTGGCACAATGATTGCTTCAATAGACACAGCTGAAGTCACACATGCACTTATGGCTCCTAGCTGATGCACCCCTTGGTCATTATAAAAATAGCTACACTCATGCTGTACCAAGCACTGTACTGTCTCAACAAGTCTTGTCTCATTTGACTTTCAAAGTAACTCCCCAAAGTCAGTACTTTTACTTGGTCTCTTTTCCCAGGGGAAGAAACTAACACGTAGAGGAACTAACGTTAACCATATAAAATTGCTAGTCTTTGACCTATTTTTGACCTACAAAGATGGAAATCTCATATCTCTGATAATTCAACCTAAAAACATGTGCAAGAGCCCACAGCTAGCAAGTGGTGGAGTGGAAATTATCCAAGGCATTTTACTCCAAAGCCCAGGGCCTTTGCCAGTAGTCAGACTGCCTACCTTTAGCTAAAAGATGAGGATGAGTGAGTCTGGAGTCAAGATTTTGAGGGAGTTGATAAGGCACTGAAGACAAATAACATCAGTGCAGTTCAGAAAAAAAACTTATGTAAACTCTAAGGAGGTATATTAGCTCATGTTTCATTACTGTGCTAAATACTGAAGGCTGGGTAACTTGTAAAGAAAAAGTTTATTTACTTCACAGTTTTGGAGGTCAAAAGTCCAAGCAGAGCCCGACTCTGGAGAGGGACTCCTTGCATATATCACCTTATGGTGGATGATATCACAGCAGGAGTGCATGTGTGATGGAGAGATTACATGGCTAGAAAGGAAGCCAGAGTGCGGGTAGGTTTGTGTATTAGTTAGCTCATAGTATCTATGGTAAAGAAAATCACCAAAGCAAAATTATGGAAGGAAATATTTATTGGGGGCTCTTTGTTAAAGCATCAGTCCATAATGGAGGCAGTTTAGACATGGTGGTAGCACATAGCAGGGCCTGTGGCAGACAACCTTATATCTTTGTGATCAGGAAGCACAGAGCAACCAAGGCCATAGATTCAAGTAAAAACCTACAAAGGTTGGTCCCCAGTGACTCACTGCCACATAGCTGGATCCTGACTCCCAAAGTTTCCATAAGCTCCACAAACAGTGCCAGGTGCATACTGCTCACCCAGGTACATATTGCTCATGATTATCTGGTAGGATGCTTTAGAGGGGATATTTAAGCTGAATGGATCAGAAGATAAGAGCCAATTAATTTTTCTAGTGAGGAATGTCTAACTCTGGGGGAATGATTCACAAATGGTCTGTCTCTGTGTGAAGAATATTGGACCAGACTCCTATCAAAATTGAGCAGGATGGATGAGCAGCAATTTCCCATTTCTTGACAGTTTGTTTCTTCAGAGCTGGGTGGCCTGTGATGATTCAAAGGTTCTGACTCATTTTGATGAACCAACTTGTTGTTAACATAAGTCAGATGAAATTGAAAGCCCACCTCCACATTGCAAGGTCAAAAGCTGGTTGTTGTCCCTGGAAAAATTCTTGAGGCACTTGCTTTCATACTCTTGTTACCAACAAGTGATGCAAAGAAATGGTTAGGCAAAAAACGTCTTTTGTACTCCAGAGTGTATGCAGCTAGGCCACAGATGAAAACGATAGCAATTTATTTTGAAATTTCTCTTTAGTTCTGATGGATTTTCTAAGCAAATGATTCTGATTCCAGCAGCTGCTGTGTGAGCAGTATGTACCTGAATAAATCAATCCTTCTGCTACCTCTAGAGTAGTGAATAATATGTCTTAGTTAGTGCAACAAAGATTCCTGCATTCAAGATGCAGAACAGTGGGCATAACATGCATGTGATTATCAAATATTCAAATAAAATGTAAGGATCCTCCAAAGACAGTTTTAAATCATGGATTTATTATTTGTATGGGTTTCCACTGAGTTGAAAGAAAAAAGAAACACTAGGAGCCATCACAATATAAAAGCCAGCTCAGGATATCTATTACTGTTCTTGACAATGTAGGACCTGGCCTGGTCTTGCAAAAATTTAAATGTAAGTTAGTGTGGTCACCATCTAGAGAACAGCTTGATGAGTAGCAGGCCATAGAGCATGAATCTCCAGGGCTAATCTGACTGGCTCTGGGTGAGAAGACATGAGCCAAAAAAATCCTCAGATGAAAAGGGATGTGGAGAAGTCCTGCCTTCCTCTGACTCCAAATAATATTGTGCAGTTTAGGGAGAGAGCAAGAGAAAAGAAATTCAATCATGTGATAGAGAAGATAATAAAGCAATGATCAGGTGAAAAGGAAAAATCAGAGAACCAGAAAAAGGATGTGTATCAGTCAGGGCTCTCTAGAAGAGCAGAACCAATAGTGAAATACACAAGTGTGCATGCATAGGCTCACATAGAGATGTATAGATCATATGTGTGTGTGTGTGTGTGTGTGTATGTGTGTGCATATATATATATATATATATATATATATATGTAATATAAGGGGGTTTATTAGATTAGCTTACATGATGGAGCAGGATAGTCCCACAACTGTGCCTGTAGAGAGACTGGTAGTCACTCAATGCAAGAGTGGGAAACCTGAAAAGCCTCTGATGCCCAGATCTAGAAGAACCCTGGAAAGTCTAATGCTGAATCCATGTGGAAGCTGAGGAAACTCTTTTCAGTTGTCTGCAGGCAGTGGGAATGAGAGGGGGAAAGAGAGAGAGGAGTGGGGTGGGGAGAGGAGCTGTGCTCCTGCAGAGCTTTTAAGCCTATCCCATGCAGGCAATGGCTTTCTTTCTCCTCCTCCCTGCCTCCTCACGGAGCCCCACCCACTGGAGGGCACCAGATTGTCTTCAGGGTGGGTGGCTTCCTCAGTTAGGTCTGAATCTGTCCTCTCTGGAAATACCTCACAGACAAGAACAGAGATGTGCTTCACTAATCCAAGGAATCTCTTGATCTAATCATGTTGACAGTGAAGGCTAACCACAACAGGAGATGGAATTTTTATTTTTAATTTCTAAAAATATATTTATCTAAATGACAAAAATTGTGCCTATGATGTACAACATGATATTTTGATATATGAGGTAATTGAAAATTATAGTGACTGTTTCAATATTACTAAAGTATTACAGTAAAAGACACATTGCCATCATTCTCCCTGGCTTCAAACACATTTATTTCATTGTTCTTGCCCTTTCTGAAACAGTTCTAGAAGTCCTCTTTTATGAATGTCTTTAGTTTCATCCTCCATCATAATAATGCTCTGTGTCACACATTGCTTCTGGTATGGCAATTTCTCTCAAATAAAAACATTGTGGTGTGGTGTGTCCCCATCCACCTATTCACCACATCTGCCTCTGTGTGACTTCTGGCTCCTCTCCAAAGTCAAAATGACCATGAATTGTAAACATTTTAAATTGATTCAGAACATCAAGGCAGCCATCACAGTGTAACTAAAGACATTCATGAAAGAGAACTTCCAGAAGTGCTTCAGAAAGTGGCAAGAATATGAGATAAGCATGTTCAAAGCCAGAGGAGACTATTTTGAGGGGGATTAATAACAATGTGTCTTTCACTGTACCAAAACCTTTTTAAAATTTCATCATTTGCCATATTTTTTGATTACACCTTGTATGTATACATTGTGAAATGGTTAAATCAAGGTCATTAAAAAATATATTACTTTACACACTGTATTAGTGAACTTCTCATTTCCATAACAAATACCTGAGATAATCAACTTAAAATAGAAAATGTTTGTTTTGGCTCATGGTTTTGGAGGTTTCAGTTAATGGTCAATTGGCCTCATTGTTTTAGGGCCTGTGGTAATGCAGCGCATCATGGAAGGAAGCAAGTGGTAGAGCAAAGCTGTTCACCTCAGTGTTGGGAAGCCAGAAAGAGAAAGAGGAAGAGGCCAGGATCCCCTTTGAGGGCATGACCCAGTGACCAAAGTTCTCCCACTATGCCCTACTTCTTAAAGTTTCCACAACTTTCCAATAGTGCTGCTCAGGGAAACAAGACTTTAACATAGGGGAGTTGGGGGGACATTCTAGATCCATAGTATAATATACACTTGTCATTTATTTGTGGTGAGAATACATAAAATTTACTCTCTAAGCAATTTTCAAGTACACATCATATTGTTAGTAACTATAGTTTACATGCTGTACAATATAACATTTTTTGTGGTAGTGAGGGCCACTAAACTGAGAGCCGCACATACTTTGCAAGTGCACTAGCATTGAGCAGCACCTTTAACTCCTGTAATCTTTCTCATTTTGAGGTAGGGTCTTGCTAAGTTACACAGGATGCCTCTGGCCTAGAACCTGTGATCCTCTGCTCCCACCACCTGAGTAGCTGTTATTACAGGTATGTGCCACCATGCCCAGCTTATAACTCTTGAATTCATTTCTCCTGTCTAACTGAAATTTTGTATACTTTGACCAACATTTCTTCAATCTTCCCCCTCCAAAGTAGTGGACATTTTTAGTAATGAAACTAAGATGACTCTTGTTAGGCTAAAGGAAAAGCCTGCATGGCTCAGCAAAGCAGACTCTGGTCATTAAATGAGGAAAGCTGTTATATATTTGTTTATTTATCTTTGAAGTCCTTCCATATTTAATATTGTGGATTTTAAAAACCTTACCTAGCTAATCCTAGAAGGCCAATTGTCTATGAATAGAAGGGTGTTCTCTGGAAAATCAGATTTCTTCACTCTTTTACTGATTGTTGTTTTTAGGTGTCGTGGAGTTGGTGTCTGACTCAAAGTGGCCCTACATACAACAGGCAAAACAGTAGTGTTAGTGCTTCTCTGCTATTCATAAAGTTTTCAGTGGCTGATTATTTGAGGGAGCGCTCCTCTCAAGCCTACAGCACCTGGTATTCCCAGGCAATCTCCCATCCAAGTACTAACCAGGTCCAACCCCGCTTAGCTTCCGAGATCTTACCAGATTGGACACCACAGTGGTACAGCTACAGGACTCCTTCACTGATAGTTCCCTGCTATTTACTGGAAAGCACAAGGGTGGGCTACAGGATCAGGGTATCTGTGTTTCAAATCTCAAGCTTTTAATGCAAAAGAGAAAATTGTAGGAATATGGAAAATAAATGACCAAAAGAATTGAAGCATAAATTTTGAGTCTTTGGATTATTTCTGTGAGATTGATCCAGATGGTAGTAGCCTTGTAAAACACAGTGTGTCTCTGCATGTAGATGTTAAAATATGATTTGCCTTTCCTTTGGAAACCTCTTATTCCAAGATCTGGGTGTTTAAAGTGACAAGTATGGCTTTGGTAGCTTTGCTTTTCTGGAAAATAACACCTTCTTATTGACTGGGCAATGACAAAATGCATGCATTATCTCATGGGACACAATGCAGTTTTATTGTGGCAGAAATGGAGTAAATTGAAAAGGTGCCTACATATAACAAGAAATCATAATTCCTCATCTTCCATTTCATGTTCCTATAATCAGATTGCTTCAGATACTCAGGTCTAAAAGGCAGACCTGGAAATTGGTGTTTCTTCTCCATTCATCACAAATATAGAATCAAAATGAATCCATTATATCCATTACCAAAACACATCCTGAGCCAATGATAAGTTATCCACCTTGGTACATTCAACTCTGTTGTTGTTGTTGTTGTTTGTTGTTGTTAGGTGCCGTTGAGTTGGTATCCGACTCATAGCGACCCTCATAGGGTTTTCAATGGCTGACTGTTTTGGAATTGCCTTGGGAGTGGATTGCCAGGTCTGTTAGACTGTGCTTAAGACTTGTCCTTTATTAAATGACAGGCAACATACCTGTGTACACAAGGAGGTACTTGTTGGAAGTTGTAGATAGTATGTGTCTATCTAGATTTGGTCTGCATTTACAGGCTGTATTTCACCCACATATTCTAGTTACAATTCTGTTGGATATCCTTGTTTCTAAGACTAACTCTGGGTTGGGGTTTAGCTCAGTTGGTAGAGTGCTTGCTTTGCTCCTCTGAGGACCTGAGTTCAATCCTCAGCACTGCAAAAACAATACTGAAACAACCAGCTATTGAAACCCTATGAATAGCAGAGAAGCACTGACATGGTGCTGTGCATGGCATACTGTCAGGGAGTGTTTTGTTCTGTTGTATACAGGGTAGCTCCCACTCTCAAAACAATCCCAAAGCAATCAGGCAATGAAAACCCTATATTGTACACAGGGTTGGTATGAGTCAGACCCCACTCGAAGGCAAATAACAACAAAAATGTACAAGGTAGATAATGAGTTGGGTGCGACTCAAAGGCACCTAACAACTACAACAAGGCTAACTACATGTGGCCTTGGAAAATCACTCATTGGGCTTAGTTTCCCTATGTACTGAAGAAAGAGCATGGATTTCTGAAATGTGAATGTGCTCAAGAACTTTTAGCAAACTTACATATAGACCAAAATTTCTTTGACCAATTGTAATTTCTGTTGGAAGATAGTGACCTCCCAATGACTTTGTCTTCTGCCTGGGCCAAGTCTGGTCCATAGAAAATGTACACAAATCCATTTTGAGTTAACTCTCATGTATGTTGAGAGATGCGGGTCAGCTTTCATTTTTCTGCATTCGGGTGACCATGTTTCCCAGCACCATTTGTTGAAAAGGCTGTCCTTTTTCCAGTTTACTTGCTTTGCTCCTTTGTAGAAAATCAGGTGGCTATAGGTGTATTGAGGTATTTATTTCTGGGTCTTCTATTCTATTCCACATGTCTTCGGCCCTATTTTTGTGCCAGTACCAAGCTGTTTTTGCAACCACTGCCCTGTAGTATAGCTTGAAGTCAGGGATTGTGATTCCACCTGCATTAGATTTGCAGCTTAAAAGTGTTTTGGCTATACGTGGTCTTTTGTGGTCCCATATGAATTTTTGGATCATTTTTTCTATTTCTGTAAAGTCAGTCAGTGGAATTTTTATGGGTATTGCATTAAATCTATAGATTGCTTTTGGTAGGATAGCCATTTTTACTATATTAATTCTCCCTATTCAGGAGCAGGGGAGGTCTTTCCATTTTTCAGTGTCCTCTGCTATTTCTTTCTTTACTGTTTTGAAATTTTCCTTGTAGAGATCTGAAGGGTCTTTGGTTAGATTGATTACAAGGTATTTAATTTTCTGGTGGGCTATCATGAATGGTATTTTTCCTGAAATTTCCTTCTCTTCCTGTTTGGAATTGGTGTAAAGAAAAGCTATTGATTTTTGTGTGTTAATTTTGTAGCCTGAGACTTTGCTGAAGGAGTTAATTAGATCCAGAAGTTTTCTGGTTGAGGTTTTGGGGTCTTTCAGGTGTAAGATCATATCATTTGCAAATAAGGATAATTTGACCTCTTCCTTGCCAATCTGTATCCCTTTGATTTCTTTCTCTTGTCTGATTTCCCTGGCCAGGACTTCAATTACTATGTTAAATAGAATAGGAGAAAGAGGACATCCTTGTCTTGTTCCAGATCTAAGAGGAAATGGTTTCATTTTTTCTCCTTTTAATATAATGTTGGCAGTAAGTTTGTCATAAATGGCTTTTATGAAATTAAGGTATTTGCCTGTTATACCTATCTTCTCCAGCATTTTTATCATGAAAAGGTGTTGCACTTTGTCGAAGGCCTTTTCAGCATCCATTGAGATGATCATGTGGTTTTTGTTTGGCAGTTTCTTGATATGCTGGATTACATTAATTGATTTCCATATGTTAAACCAGCTTACATTGTTGGTGGAGCTGTAAATTGGTCCAACCACCTTGGAAATTGATATGGAGGTATCTTAAAAAAGTGAAAATAGATCTACCATATGACCCAGCTATTACACTACTGGGAATTTACCCAAAGGGCGATTGGTCAGCATACCACAGGGACACCTGCATCTCCATGTTCAATGCAGCACTTTTCACAATAGCAAGGATATGGAATCAACCAAAGTGCCCTTCAACAGAAGAATGGATAAAAAAACTATAGTACATATACACAATGGAATACTACTCAGCAGTCAAGAAAAATAAAATGAGGTCATTCACAGCAAAATGGATGGAATTAGAGAAAATTATTTTGAGTGAACAAACACGAGCTCAGAAAAAGAAACACCACATCTTCTCACTCATATGTGGGAGCTGAATCAAAATTATAAGAAGGAAAAATCCTATTCAAAGGTCGAATCAAAATAAAATGAAAAAAAGAGCTAAGAATGTTGTCAATATAAATGGTCTAGAAAATGCATAAAATTGTTCTGACAAGATAAAAACCAAGTTCACTACAGGAAAAGTTTCTACCTTAAACAGAACTGGAACCCAAGGACATATAGAAAAATATTACCAAGTAAATGATAGAGAAGACTTAGATGGGGAGGATGGGGTGGGGAAGCATACAAGAGGGTAAGGGGGAACCTATATGAATAATGTACATCAAAATGCATATATGGAAATGTCACAATGAAAAGCATGTCAGAATGAATCACATTAAAGTGTACATTAAAAATTTCCAATAAAAAAAGAAAAAAGTATATACACAAATCCCTTGCCTCTGAAAGGTATGGTAGTACAGAGCATGACACTCTAGCCCTCAGTATTCTATTGTTAGAGGCAACCTGAGCCTCCCAGGAGTGAGTTGGGCACTCATTCTCATGCTCATTACTGTTTATGTCATTTGTAGAAATTCCTCCAAAAAGGCTTGAGATAAAGGAACTACTACCTTTCACATCCTCATGGGGAACTGGAGGAGGGAGAATCAGTATAGCAAAAGTTCTCCTCAGTGAAATTACTTCTGGAAGTTTCTTTCTATTGTATATCCTATATGTTGAAATTGAGGAGGAATTTCCAAGAACATTGAGATTCCACATGTGGAATGGTCTGCTTCACACTGTAGTATGTGAAACAAGAAGAGACCCATGTTAACAGTTTGGAAAAAAGGTAAATCACTTCAGTTTATGTTGAAGTCATTCCTCTAGCCCCTAGAAGAGATCCATATCTATATCAAAGTATCTTTTTAACAAAAATACTTCTATGACCAAGTCTCAAAATTTGTTATAATATTTTTTCAGAGATTTTTGAAAGACATAACTCATTCAACCAAGAATAACACTTTTATTCCAATTTAGAATCACACTCATCAATTCAGAAGCTACTCAGAGCATCCACAGTTAAGCATTTCAGAAAGATACCATATGTACTCAATTCTATATCAGTGTAAGAACATATACTTCCTTTGTGCATTTAATATTTATTAGTCTCATATCATTCTTCATGTTCTCTGAGAGTGTATTGTTCAACCATTTAGAGGAATATAGATAAAGAGACAAAATAAGTGTGAATAATGATGATTCCTGAGAGGTGAACAAAGGATAAAAATCTCCTTATTCTACATCGAATTTAAATAATCTTCACAGGAGTAGCAAAGTGTAATTCCTTTCAGCAGAGGGGTGCAATGATATAAACTGATGTGGCAGATGGCCACACTATAACCCACCCTAATTAGTATTCATTAGCATGCCAGGTTGTATCTTGATCAAGCTCTGAACACAAAGCATGCACAGAAACAGAATCTCCATTAACCTCATCCAAAAAAGGAGCATCTATTCACCTTGGTGAGGAAACTTGGTAGAAAAACAAGGCCATGGTGTTTGGAGCTGAATCCTGTTTTATAAGCAGAAAAGATTTCAGGCTTAGACTGAGCCAACCTGGATCAAGGTGACTATTCCTAAAAAGAACCAAGCTGAGTGAGACGCAGAAGAATATGAGACTTCAGAGACATGAAGGGCTTTAGGGATGGGAGAGGACTTAGAAGGAGTGGGGAGGAAATAGAATTGTCTCCCCCTTTGCCCTTGAAGAGAAGTCATTCCCTGATATTGAGGGGAGAGACCTTTCTATTTATATATCATTTCAGTGCATCTATGTTATCTTGGCTGTTAGCGTGAAAAGCCTTTTCTTTGAACTGAAAAGAAACCAATGGAGAAGGAGAGAGGACAAAAAAGGAAAATAAGCACATAATACCACCTGTTTTCCTGAGAAGATAAAACATACCCAAAGAAAAACATGTAAGGTGCTTTGGGCATAATAAATATATGACATTTTTCTTAGCATTGCCCTTCATGATAATGTTGAAAAAAACATTTTCTTCTCCTAAGGCTGTGTGATCATCAACTGAAGGGAAATTGCTTCTGCCAGTTGATGACGCCCAAATCCATATCTCTAATTTCAGATCCCTCTTTAGAGGTCATTGCCCATCTATCTGTGGGTTTGCAGAATACTCATTCATAGAGGTATCTGCATATTTCTTTAGGGTGTGCCATGGGGCTGCGACTGTGTAGTAAAGAATTTAGACAGTTTGTTGTTCAATTTGGGAGAGAGACAAATAAAAAGAAACTCTAATACAGCTGGGGGGGGGCTGGGATTTAGCTCAGTGGATAGAGTGCTGCGCTGCAGTCTTTGAGGTCCCGAGTTCAATTCCCAGCACCACAAAAATGGGAGAAGGACCTGGCAATCCACTCCTAAGGCAATCCCGAAACAGTCAGCCATTGAAAACCCTATGAGGGTCGCTAAGAGTGGGATACCGACTCAATGGCACCTAACAACAACAACAAATACAGCTGGGGAAGAGAAATGGAGCTAGACAGGTATGCAGCAGGAGCCTCTCCCTGCCTGAGCTCCTGGAGGGTAGGGTGGACTTGACATTAGAACCATAACCTGAGGTATGAAGAGGGGTATACCCAGGGAAAACAGGAGGTGCCACAGCCTTTCAAATGCCTGGCAGACATGTTGAAAAATGGTAATGTTGCCATTGCTTAATGTCTAGCTGTGGCTCGTGGGTCCACACACTTTGCTGGGCCAGCCTAGATGCAATGGCCGGGAGGTGCAGTTGGGTACCACAGATAGAATTACACTAAAGTCTCTCAGAACCCTTGGGTGAGAGGTGTGGACTCAAGCAGCCCTCAGGAATACACCATGAGAGTGGGAATAAAAGTGGAGGAGGGAAAGGAAAAGCCTCGGGATGCTTTAAATTTCATTGGCGGGGACTGCAGTCATGGGCAGCAGCTCTTTATTGCCTCTCTGCCCTGACAAGGGCAGAGAGGAACCTAAAAGTGTTACAGGTCTTGGTCTACAGGTCTTGTTGCTGCCCTAAAGGCAGGGGCAGCTCTTCTGCCTCCGGTGCTGGGATCAGAGACTTTCTTCAGCTTCTGTCCCTAGGCACTGGGCCGAGGGACTGTCCTCAGCTTGCTTGAAGCTTCTTAGCATAAGTCATATAGGGCCCTGGTCTCAATGGTCTCTTGATCTTGTCATCTCAATGTTCTCTGGAGAGCAATGTCCTCTGGTGGTGACAAGGCAGTTATATTTTGGGGAGGCATGGATGGAATGCCCACTGCCTCAGAGTGGCTCCTTTTATAGCTCTTTCTGACTGGGCTGAACCAATCAGGTGGGAGTCCTTTGTTCTCTGTGGCCCAATAGAAGCTTGGATGCAGTGAAGGGTTTGGAAAGTGGTCCAGTCATGGCCATTTGTTTTTGACCAATCACAGTCCTGGAAAATAGTCCAATGGGAATGCAAGGGAAGTGTCCAATCACAGTTTGCTGTTTCCAGCTAATTATATTTACATATTTACAAGTCTTTTCTTGGCAGGCTTTTGCTGGCCAAGTACATTGCTTTTATTTACATCACTCCCATTGTTCCAGTTTTTCTGTTAATTCTTCAAACCCTGTTTTTCCCATTTTGGGGTTTTTATATTTCTCTTCCAAATTTTTCCCTACATCTAGCAAACTTCAGGGACTCCAAAATCTCCATCTGTCCCTCCTTTTGTATTAGTTCTTCTTATGAATGACATTACCATCTTCTCAGTAACCCCATGAAGAGACCTGCACATCTTCTTGTTTTCTTTCTTATCAGTCCTCCCTCAAACCCAAAAAACAACCTTTCTTCTAAAAGCCATGCAGATGATGCTTCTCTTTCCCAAGGCCTTCATCTTACCCCTAGCTCACTGTAATAATCTCTATACATATCTTCATGCTTCCACTTTGTATACCTCCAGCTCATGGTTTACATCAGTGTTGAAAATCCTCTCTGCAGGAAATGAAATCTATCATGTCATTTCCCATGACTGACCCCTCAGTGTCTGCTCACAGCCTTCAGTATTGGGACCCACTTCATCTGGGTTATTGGAGGTTCCGGGAGATTTGACTTCTGGTCAACCTTCCAGATTTTCTGTTTTTAGCCACGTCCCTGAACACATCCCAAGACCCCACTCTATGGAGCTGCCTTCTATGACCAGATCTTACCCAACTCTCAAGTTTTATGTTTTGTGCTTATTATTTCCTGAAATGTACCTACATTTTCTGTTTACATAATTCTATGCATCCTACAATTTTCAGTGGAGACATCACCAATTCTGAAAATCCTCCTTTTCAAACTTCATTCTGGTTTGGGAATAGGATCCTATATGTTCCCAGGCATTCTGGGCTTACCTCTCCTATAGCACAAGTCACATCATCTTTCTAAACTGTCTGCTTGTGTTCCTTATCTGGCTTACAGTGCGTAAAGTCAATGATTTCATCTAATATTCATTTGAACCTAGTACAGTGTCCCCAAGAATTCATTAACTATGTCTGGCTTTCTTCCTCATCAGAAGACGTTTAAGTGTGTTTCTGTGTGTATCTGCACCACTGTAAGGCAAGCTTCATGATGTCAGGGAGTTTGCTTCAGTCCTCAGCTCTGATGTGGTACCTGGTATAAAATACCTGCTCAAATAATTGTGTATTTGTTGAGTGAATGAGTGAATAAATTTGGAATTCATGCCCTTATTTTGGCTTTGGCTCATTACTTCTTCCTTGTAACAAAATGCTATTTTGTTTTTCAGTTTTCTTTGACATGGGTTTTCCTAACAAGCAGTCATTGACTAACTATGTGATACTGGACAAGTTATTATGCCTCTTTGTCTCAGTTTCCCCTCCTGTAAAATGACAATTATGAAAGAAATCAATTCTTAAATTTTCATGAGGTTTAAGTGAATTAATATCTGTCAGTGCTTAACTATACCTGGGCATGATCAATGCCCTGTAAATATTAGCTCTCTTCCTCCTTCTCATAATCATCATCAAAATTACCCCCATTTTAATTAAATATTCTCCACCTTTTTAAAATTATCCTCTGACACATTTTTCCTTCCACACATCTTCAAGAAGTGATTGTCTCAATGACTTTAGGGGCTATAGAAATGTTTCATGCATAGTTCCTAGCATAATTCTAGATCGCTATTGAACATTAGACGAGAATCACAATTTGGGATTCCTCTTTCAAAATACTTGTATCTTTATGTACAGATCATATTTTTCAGGTTGTCCAATACTGAGCTGGTCTTCAGTATTCAACAGAGAATGAGTTTAGGTGAAACAGGTTTTTCTTATCTATTCTCCCACTTCAATTATGAATAATGGGTATGAAAGCAAAATAGTAACAGCATTTGTGTTTTTATACATGACACCCATCCACCTACTTTTTGAAACTTGACACCTGAGCCAGATACATTTCATTTTACTTTTAGGAAGGAGCTCATATTGGAAAAAATATATTCAGGTGCTCCAAGAAGCAAATAAACACAGAGCCATTGTGGCATTTCCATGGTGATGTTGAAAAGCCAAACTGTGCTATTCTTGATAAATTGGACAGGTGAGGGTTATGTACTATTTTTAGTTATGGTGACTTGCATTCTCATGGTGTTAATAAAATCTTTTATGCCCTGGAAATTTACTAATGATGAAAAGTAAGAGTTTACTGGCACCTGTGAGCGAGTGTAGCTGGACATAGGTACGTATGTCTGTGTATATGCATCAAGTTTAAGCATTGTCCAAAAGATGGCACTGTTTGTGTTTCTATCATGTTTAAAAGCAAACTTTGTACTATCTGGGCATATTAATGGTCTAAATTAAGATGGATCAGAGATATCAACCTCCACACATATCAAACTGCTTCTTTATTATTGGCCTTTTCAAATTCTTCATCTCGTTCCTCAGCAAATGAATATGTCCAAGCTGTTAAATGTAAAAACTGCAATGTCAGCAAAACTTTCACTTATTAAATACTTTTGAAATCATTACAGATGCTCTGCAAAAGATGGGTAATTGAAATGTATTTAACTTTTCAATCTGGAAAAGCTAGATTTTCAAGTGTAAGTACTTCCTGATCTTTTAAATATGACTACACATGAAACACACAACTGGTAGTTGCAGGTCATTGGCTATTAAAAAGTATTATTTTTAAAAATTACTTGTGAACAAAAGGTGAAACTCCAAAATAGCTTTGCTAGGGAAAATAGGAAATTAGTTCTGATAACACTTGGCAATACCAAGATATGCAAGGGCTACTTCTATGTAAGAGTGGGAGATAATAAGAGATGGTTTTGTTGAAGCACTTCTGACATTGTAGTGCACACATATATTTTTGCCTGTCCAGCACGTCTTTAGGGAAACACTTTCCCCATTTTCAAGTCACTTCCATTCAAAGTTCATTGCTCAAACAAGTTATATGGCAAGCCTAAATTCAATGAACCAGGGAAGTTCAGAACTGCCATGCTCCTGGAAATGAAGAGAAACCAAATGTTCAGATAATGAGTACTATTGCCTAAATTCAGAATATGGTCTAAATAAGTCGGGAAATGTAAACTAGTGAATATTTCACCAAGTTGGAAGAGGCAGGGATTGTTAGATATGGGGATGAACAAAATTTCTGATAGCCTGGAATGGTGGTTCATGCCCGTAATCCCAGTATTTGGGAGGCTGGGGGAGGAGGATTGAGAGTTCAATGCCAGCCTGGGCTACATAGCGGTTTTCAGGCCAGCCTGAGTTATGTAGCAAGGCTCTGTCACCAAAATTCCAAAATAAATACATAAAGTTTTAAAAATTCCTGACAAAAACATTTTCCTAATGGTAAAGAATCATCATGAGGAGATGACATAGAATGTGCACTAATCTGTGTACCCAGGTGGGTGGGAATGGTTTTTACTCCAACTCCTACGAAGTCATTTATAGCCATGATTAAATTGGAGCTTTATAAAGCAAAAAGCATTTCCCTTTTGTGTAAAAATGTTCAGAGAACTAATGTCCTTTTGGATACCAGCACAAAAGCAAACAGTGTTAAGACATATTTATTATGGTAGGTAGTATTTGAAATATGTCAATTATTTCCAGCAATGTAAGAGAGCAGCAAGGGAATAGGCTTCTAAATTTGTAGCAAATAATTTCCAGAGAACCAATAGATACTTTATGCATATTTAATAATAGCTAAAATTTTACTAGTGTCAGTTCATTTGTGTCAATGTCTTTGTTTTTCTTTGTATCTTGTTTCCTATTGCTTCCTACTATATCTGTATTACTTTGTAATATTCTTTCAGTAGCTTTAATATAATAACTAGTATTGGAGTTATCTGTTCACATTTTACATTTCTTGAAGAACTGAATGTAAGGAAACAAAGATAGATCTCAACATATGGAAACTGCTTAGATGCAGAAGTACTCAAAGAACTAAGAGACTAAAAGGGCCATGCATATATGCATTGATATTGATGAGCATTTGGTTTCACTGATGTTATATATCAAATGAGAACTGTTTGATTACTTCTATGCTGCATTTTAGGTGCTCATTAAATAGCAAATTCGATTATATGGTTAACTTGCTTCCTAGTTAATGAAGGTGTAATAAATGTTAATGTATTTGAACACAGTAAAGAAATCACATCTTAGGCTTTGGTCTTGGGCATGGCTCGGGTTGAATCCTAGCTGCTGTTTGCTTGTTGTAGACCCTTGCCCAAGTCATCTGATGACTTTGTGCTTTAGTTTCCTCCTTTATTCAGTAGTATCAATCTGTTATGGTTTGATCTGAAAGTTCTCCAAAAGCACATGTGTGGAAGGCTTGGTTCCCAGCTGGTAGTGCTGCTGGGATTTAGGGGAACCTTTAGGAACTGGGGCCTAGTTGGAGGAGTTAGATCACTGGGGGCATGCCCTTCAAGGAGATATTAGTATCTTGTCCTCTCTCTCTCTCTCTCTCTCTCTCTCTCTCTCTCTTTTTTTCTCTGTCTCTGCTTCCTGGCTGCTATGAAGTGAGTACCTTTGCTCCACTACTTGTTCCCGACCATGATGCTCTACCTACATCAACAGAGTCAACTGGACTGAAACCTCTGAAACAATGAACCAAAATCTTTCCTCCTTTCAAGTTGTTTATCTCAAGTATTTTGTCCCAGAAACATGTAGCTGACTAACAAGCAAGCTCATGGTATTGTCTTGAGAATCAGGCAATGCAATTTATGCAAGGAATGTGGTACAATGCTTGAATATAGTAAGTAGTCAATTAACTTTAGGTGTTGAAGTACATGATTTCTTTTTCCATAAGAAATTTATGTGCTTTATCTTCCTAAGGAGGTAGTGCAAAACCCAGGTCTACTGATATCCAGCTCAGTAAAGATTTCCCACCATCATTGTGTAGATGATTATACTAATGAGTACTCCTATCTATAAGCCATCTTCATGCACATGACATTTATTTTTATGTGTATAATTAGCTAAGTCATGTTATTGCTGTTAGGTGCTGTCAAGTCAGGTACAACTCATAGTTACCTTATGTACAACAGAACAGAACACTACCTGACACTGTGCCATGCAAGGGACTGTATATGACAGTGCTTCTCTGTTATACATAAGGTTTTTGATGGCTGATTGTTTCAAGTGTGAACTGCCACATCCTTCTTCTTAGTCTGTCTTAGTCTGGAAGCTCAGCTGAAACCTGTCCACCATAGGTGGCCCTGCTGGCATCTGAGATACTTGTGGCATAGCTTTCAGCATCTTGGCAACATGCAAGCCCCCATAGCATGACAAGCTGACAGGCACATGGGGGAACTAAGACATAGTACCAAGTTATTCAATCAAATATTACCTAGGTATTTCTGAGAAGAATGTTGTGGATGTGGTTGTTGTTGTTATGTGCCATTGAGTCAGGCCCGACTCATAGTGACCCCAGGTACAGCAGAATGAAACACTCCCCAACACTGTGCCATGCCCAGCACTATGTCAGTGCTTCTCTGCTATTCACAGGGTTTTCAATGGCTAATTGGGGATTTTTTGGGGAGTGGGCTGGCATGTCCTTCTTCCATTTTTGCAGTGCTGGGGATCGAACCCTGGGCCTCAGAAAGTGCAAAGAAGCACTCTACCAACTGAGCTAAAACTCATCCCATAGATGTGGTTTAGGTGACTTTAAGGAAAAAAATTACTTTCTATTATATGAATGGGTCTCATTTAATCAGTTGAAGATTTTAAGAGCAAAAATTGAGGTTTCCTGAAGAAGAAGAAATTTTGCCTCAAAACTGAAGCATCAACATCTCCTTAAGTTTTTAGCTTTTTGTTCTCCCCTATAAATCTTGAATTTAGACAGTCACTATAATAACATTATTATCAGTCGATTCAAGTCTGTCTCTCCTTCCCTTTTTTCCCCTATTCACTCCCTCTATTTGTTGTATTTCTATGGAGAAACCTGATTAATTCAATGTATAAAGTAAAATCTCCTAAAATGGTCTTTCTGGAGGGCAAGACTAACCCTAGGTACTGGCACAGTCTAGGTTCCAACTATAAATGGTTATTAAAGGAGTGGAATCACTATAGGGAACAGTTGCCTTCCTCAGACTGCCCTGGGTCAGGACTTCATATTGCCTCTTCAGAATCTTAGTATATGACATTAAATGACAATACAGGCCCCCAAATTATAATACATGTCATAATCAAGGCACAGTGGTATAGTCCTGTAATCCCAGCAACTTCGGAGGCAGAGGCAGGAAGATTGCAAGTTCGAGACCAGAGGCAGTCTGCATAATTTAGCAAGATCCTGTCTCAAAAAGTAAGAAAATGGGTTGGGGTGCAGCTCTGTGGTCTAGCACTTGCAAAGCATGCAAGTGCAAGGCCCTAGGTTCAACCTCCAGTACTGAAAAAAAGAGAAGATAATGTATGTCATAATCAATATCATCAAATAACAATACAAACGATAATAAATGTCATTAAATGATGGCAAAATCCTACAAATGTGGCTATCTCCCAATATCTCAGTATATGTAAGTGAGCTCTTAACTTTTGACACAATTTTCCAGTGTTGAGGTGGTTCCTCCATCAGTGACATATGGAACTCTTCTGGATCCCTAACCCAGAAGTTATAGGATAAACATCAGGAAATGAGAGTGATTTTTAGTGCCAGGCACTGGAGCACATATCTATAATTCCAGAACTAGGGACGCTGAGCAGGAGGATTGTGAATTCAAGGCCAGAGGCAGCCTGTACAACTTATGAGACCCTGTCTCAAAATTAAAAAAAATTAAAAATTAAAAAGGGCCTGGGGATGTGGCTCAGTGGAATATTGCTTGCTTAGCATGTTCAAGGGCTGGGATCTAGCTCAGTTGGTAGAGCACTGCTCTGCAGTTTCAGAGGTCCTGAATTGGATTCCCAGCACTGCAAAAATTGGGAGAAGGACGTGACAATCCACTCCCGAGGCAATCCTGAAACAGTCAGCCATTGAAAACCCTTTGAAGGTCACTATGAGTCTGACACAACTTGATGTTGTTGTTGTTGAACAACAACAAGCATGTTCAAAGACCTAGGTTCAATTCCCAGGATGACCAAAAAAAAAAAAAAAAAAAAAAAAAAAAAAAAAAAAAAAAAAAAAAAAAAAAAAAAAAAAAAAAAAAAAAAAAAAAAAAAAAAAAAAAAAAAAAAAAAAGGCTGCCTAATATCACCTAAGGGAACATGATTAGGAAAACAGGCAGAAAATCATCTTATAATTTCTTCCAAGTCAAGAGAAAGCAGGTTTGTCCTTTCCTGCCAAAACAAATAAGTTACAAATAAGTTTCAACCTGTTTGTTATCCACCAGAACCCAATGAAATCAAATCCAAGAGAAAGAGGTATCCTTCCTGCTGCTAGAAAAGCTTCTCCACTTATATTTGGGATTTGACTCCTTCCCATCACCCTAGGGTCCTCATTCTTTCAATTATATTCTCTTTCCTGCTTTAACAAACTTCACTAATGATGACGATTAAAACAATGGTGATGACGATAGCCTCCTATGTAAACACAGTTGAAGTAAGTCACAAGCCTGTGATGTTATTAGTTCTGTCATTGTATTGGCGAGGACACCGAAGGTTAAAGAAGCTGTAAGCCATGTTTATAGTTGAAGTAGCTAGAAAAAACCCTGGGATTCAAAAATCTAGCCTTTTCAAATCCAAAGCCTTCTTTATAACTCCTTCAAATCTTGCTCATCTTGCTAAATTTATCCCAATAGTAAATGTAATACAAGGTATAAAAGCATGGTTTCATCAGTCTATTTCAATTAGAAAGGTTAGTCTCACAAAAATCTGCCAAATTGTTACAATGAGGTTTGTAAAATCCTTGTGAGATCCTGAGCAGTGACACATCAGGTCTTCAGCACAGGGTTTCCTTTCAGTATGGGCTGCCAAAAACTGGCAGCAAGTTTAAGGGAGGAAGTAGTCTCTGAGGACAACTTCCTATTCTTTCAAGGTTGATAGTTGGATTCCAATTTCAGATCCAGCATGTAAGAAGCTAGGCAGAGCCACTCTCTCCTGACAGAAAATATAAAGTGAGACAAAATGAGAGATCAACAACGCTTTTTAGATCTCTGTTAGTAGCTTTCTAACACTGTAACAAAATACCTGAACTAATAAACTTAAGGGAAAATATTCATTTTAGGTCATAGTTTTGGAAGTCTCAGTCCATGGCCATTGGACCCTGTCTCTCTGAGCCTGTGGTGTCACATTATATTGTAGAGGGACATGTGCAAGAGGCCTTTTTACCTCATGGCTACTGGGAAACAAAGAGAGTTACAGGAAGGGGCTGGGGTCCCAATATCCCCTTCAAAAGCAAGTCCCCAGTGACCTAACTCCTTCTCATTAGGCCCTGCCTCCTAAAGGTTCTACCACCTCCTAACACTGCCACCTTCCAATACTGCCTACAAGCCTTCAACTCATGGGCCTTTGGTGGACACTCGTGATTCAAGCTACAACAATCTATGAAGTCATAGGGCAAGTTGCTGCTCCCAAATGGAGGTACAGGTGAAAACAGAGAATTACAGCTTACCACAGAAGAAACTTAGGAGCAAAAACTTCCATAGGAATCTGTGCTGGAGGAGGAAATACTGAATTATGATTGACAAGTTGCTGGAGGTTCACTGTAGACAAAAATGAGAGATTAAAAACTCTGGGGGAACCTAGTCATTGGGGACTCGCACATTTTTACGAGTTTTACCTCTAGGAGCTCGAATTGTTTTTTATAGTGAATATCACAGGAAATTCCCTCATGCCCCTAGTAGTTGTTGTTGGAAACATTTTGAAATATGTGAGAATATTCTATTCTTAACAAGGACTACCCTCAGGAAAAATGATTTAACCAGAGCCTAATATGCTTGGGCTTTATCAGAACCTAACTGTCCTGGGGGAAGGGAAACACCTTTCTGCAGTGCATTTAGACATCTTGTGCTACTTAAGGGAGGCTGTGTGTGTGTATTTGCTGAGGAGCACTTGGAAGGTTCATAGTCCAGAGGCGCAGCCAAAGAAAAAAGAGTAAGACCTAATCACAGGCCTTTAGAATGCATTGCCTCCGCCTCTCAACTTACTCTTCTATTACTAAATAGCCTATTTCCAACAGCGCCTTTTACCTAGTATATCATATTTGAATATCAAGAAAAAAATTATAAGGCATACTAAAAGACAAAAAGATAATATAAAGAGATAGAGCAAACATCAGAATTAGAGTCAGACATAGCAGGGATGTTGGAATTATTAGGATAGGGTTTTATTTTATTTCAGTTTTTGTTACAATGTGGATATGAAGTGTCCCTCCAAAAGGCTCATGTGTTGAAGACTTGGTCCCAAGCTAGGGGTGCTATAGGGAGGTGATTGGATCATGACAGCACTAACTTCATCAATGAATTAACCCAGTGGAGAGTTCATAGCTAAATGGGCTAGTAGAAAGTTGAGCCTAATGGGAGAAAGGGGCTAGGATTTAGCTCAGTTGGTAGAATGCTGCTCTGCAGTCTCTGAGGTCCCAGGTTGGATTCTCAGTACCACAAAAATGGGAGAAGGACGTGGCAATCCACTCCCAAGGCAATCGTGAAACATTCAGCCATTGAAAACCTCATGAGGGTTGCTATGAGTCGGACATGACTCCACAGCACCTAATAACAAAAACAATGGGAGGAAGGAGGCCACTGGATGTGCCTTTGAAAGGTATATCTTGTTCACAGACCCTTCTTCACACTCTCTGCACTTCCTGACTAAGAACCAAAGCCTCTGAAGCCATTAGTCAAGTTATTAAATTGATTTTCTCAGGTATTTTGTCACAGCAGCAAAAACTGACTAACGCATGGATGAACCTAGAAAACATTAGGCTAAGTAAAATAAAGCAGACATAAGAGAACAAATGTATGATTCTACTTATGCAACATATACAGAATAAGCAAGTTCATGGGGACAGAAAGGATAGAGGTCCCCAGGGGCTGTGGGGAGGGAAGAATGGAGGGTTAGTGTATATACAGAGTTTCTGCTGGACTGGAAATGATGAAAAACCTCTGGAGATGAATAGCAGCCATGGTTGGGCAATCTTGTAAAAATACTTAAGGCCAGGGAAACACATACTTAAAAATGGTTAAAGTGGTAAACTTCGTGTTACGTATGTATTATTTCACACACACACACTTGTATGTAGGACAGTTCAAACTAGCAGAGAATCTGCTCTGTTCAATCACAGCAAGGGCAGGGAGGGAGCTACTGCGCAGCATCTCCACCCAGTCACCCTCCCCAGTGCTGCCTGGCATTTTTAATTGCCACAGGAGCCTGCCTGGTCCTCACTGTCTCAACGGGGGGACCGCCTTAGTTAGCCCCTGTCACCTCCTGATTGCCCTGCAGAAACTGGGCTATAAGTGTCTTTTCAGATTACCTTGATGCTACGCACTAATCGCTTGCTTGAAACCGATTGTGTCCCCAGCATGACACCAGCGGCTGGGCACAATAGAGCGTAAATGGAATTCAGCTGACTTGAGATTTGGTCTCCTCCAGTGGCTTTTTCCACACCCCACCACCCAACTCTCCTTCCTCAGCTTCTTTGGCTGTGTTACTGTAGCTCCCATTCCTTGGTCAGCTTGCGCCACCTGTCAGGGCAGAAATGGCACTGTGGTACTCATCTGAGTTTTCCACTGACAACATCCCTATCAGAAGAAGCCTGTCTATACCGTAGATCAAAATGATTTTCCTCTTCCTTAGCTGCCAGAACCAGTCTTATCACCAAGAATCAAATCTGTTCCATAAACTCATATATCATCATTACCTACAATACAAATTCTGAAATCAAAGCAGACCTGGCAATTTTATTGATGCTCAGAGCAGAACAAGAGCCCAGTCACCCTGAATGAGCTGCACTGGTTTCGCTTTGCTGACAACAAACATATCACTGACAAAATTACAAGGACAGATGACTGGGTAAGTCCAGTGCAGCAGGTAACTTGTCAGTGACAGAGGTGGGATATTTTTATCCTTATAACTCAATGCTAATGAAATTGGCTAGGATAACCTCTGAGCAATAGCATGTTCCCCAGAGAGCAAGGAGAAGCAAAAAGCCCTGGAGTCGGCTCTTTTCCAAAGTCATTTTTCTCAATACAGGCATGATTTAATTGGGTGGTCTTAACAAGAGCCAAGGAGTTGGGGACCCGAAGCAATAATGAGGGAGGCTAGGTTTGTTACCCTTCAGGATGGCCCATGGACAGGTCTGTGAGGCCCAGACAATCTGTCACACCTGGATCTCAGTCTCGTTTGTGCAGTGGAAAAGAATCACCATTTAGAGGAAGAGATGTTGTTTGTCAAGTGATTTGAGGTCTGAGAATAGAAAGAGTTATAGATACAGACACACCTTGGTGTCAAGGCTTGGGGTGGGGAGAGAAAAGTGTCCAGCTGTAAGAGGCTGCTGTCTGGCTCATTAAGGGACTGGAGTTGAGGGGAGGAAAGGAAATTAGAAAGGGGAAAGATGTCATTTGATCGGAAGAAGATGAAAGGAAGGAGAAAGAAGAAAGACATCGTGTTCAGGTTTGATAATTCACTGGGAAGTCTGATAAGACATAGATGAGTTTATTACAGTAAAGGATACAGATTAAAGCATCAAAGGAAAAAGGCACACAAGTCAGAGTCGAGACGAGATGTATGTGACTGTCCTCTCCCAGTAGAGTTTTATAGACAGTTTAATTCTCCCAGGAATTACATGTAACAATGTGTGTGAAGCAGTGCCAACTAGAGAAGCTTGCCTACATCTTGGTGCCCTGGGTCTTTATTGGTGGCCAGTCACATAGGCTTGGAGTGGCCATATGTTTGGCCTTAGGGACCTGGTGTCCAGCCACTATAGAAGTCAAACTGACACAGCATGGTACACAGCCTCAGCACACAAAACCAGCAATTCACTATAAAGCACATTGTTGTATAACCAGGGCTTCAAAGCTGTGAAATGTTGAGTGCAGTTTCAGGCACAGGTTCAAAATGTTCAAATTTAGATGGTTTGGGTTTGGTTCAGGTTTGTGTTTCAATCCTGTATGTAGACAGCAGGGCTTCAAACCAAACCCTAACCCAAACCCTGAACTCATTCCAAATCAAGCATTTAAAATATTTTTTTTTGAACCCAAACTTGAATCTAAACCTAGTGAAAGATCAGCTTTTAATGTTTGTTCTTTTGTATTATTAGCTATTTAAAAATTGAAAAAAAAGTTCAGGAAAATTTTATTCCTCTATCCACATATATCCTGCAGCCATACCACTGTGGTATCCGATCCTGTCAGATCTTGAATGCTAAGCAGGGTCAGGCCTGTTTAGTACTTGGATGGGAGACAACCTGGGAACACCAGATGCTGTGGGGTTGGGAGAAGGACCCAGCAACCCACTCCCAAAAATCAATCAGCCTTTGAAAACCTTATGAATAGCAGAGAAGCACTGACAATACTGTTTCACCTGTTGTATGTGGGGTCGCTATGAGTCAGAAACTGGCTTGACAGCATCTAACAACAACATCCACACGTAAGATTAAAATTTTAAACTTGAACCCAAACCAAACTTGAGTCCTCTAAATTTTAGCCTATTGGACCCACACCTGAACCTGAACCCATTTTTTTGCACTGAAAAACTGTGTCAAAAGTTAAGAGCTCACTTACACGTACTGAGATATTGGGGGATAGTCACATTTGTAGGATTGTCTCATCATTTAATGACATATATTATCATTTTTGTTGTTATTTGATGACATTAATTATGACATGTTATGTTTTTTCCAAGTTGTTTATATCATGTCAGCTATGAGCATCAATTTAAGGAGGTTTATATTAATACCAACAGCAATAAAAACTCTTCAAATAAATAAAGAAACCATTAATACAAACCAAGAAAAGGATACGATAATAAGCATAACTACCTTTTATTTAACACCCTCAAGCACCAAGCACTTTATATCACCATATCTAATTCTTGTAGCAATCTTCAAAAGTCATTTTACCAATGAGGACAAGTGTTCAAAGGGCTTAAGTGACTTATCTAAAGCCACACAGCCATCATGTTGAATAGCCAGGATTTTAATCTATATTATTATTATTATTATTATTATTATTTTTGTTACACATTGACAAATTATACCTATACCTGTATTATGGGGTACAAAGTGATGGCTACAGTTTAGGTAATTGTCCCCCAAAGGCTCATGTGGCAATGTCTTGATTGGCAGCATGACATTATTGAGAGGTGATGGCACCTTTAGGAGGTGGGCCCTAATAGAAGGAAGTTAGGTCATAAGGAGTGTTTCTTGAAGGAGATATTGAGACCCAGGCCTCTTCCTGTGCCTCTTTTTCACTTCTCAGCCACCATGAAGTGAACAGGTCTCCTCTGCCATGCACCCTCACCATGATGTGCTGTTCTGCCGGAGACCTGAAGCAACAAGACCAAGGGACCATAGAAAGAAACCTCTGAAACCCTGAGTCAAAGCAAACCTTTCCTCCTTTCAGTTGTTTGCCTCAGGTATTTTGTTACCATGATGGAAAACTGACTACTACTGTGGTGTTATAATTTTTTAATACACTGTGATCTGACATATCTTTGGGCTCTATAACTGGTCTTCCTACTCTGTCACACTGAAAAAAGAGGAGAGAAGAGAGCAAATACATCAGATGACAGGCTACGTACAAGCATGAAACTTAATTCTGAATATCCTTATCCAAGGAAAGAGGAAGGTGAAGAATTACAATGGATGCCATTGGCTTTTGAAGGACTCACATGAGAAATTAAGCATTTTTTAGACTTGAGTTCTGAAAAAAATAGGTAAATCAAATCTGAAGATAAAATTATTAAGAGATCCTTGAAAGAGGTGAGCAATAATGGATGAATTGTGTGTTTTTAATAGCTTTAACTTTTTAACAGTGCTGTAGCATATACGGTTTAAGCACATTTAACATTGACCTCTCCTATATGTGAGTAGGGAAGGAATTTGGACTCTACTTCTCTCATGTTCATGCAGCAAGGGCTCTCAAACTCCACACATTCCAAAAGAAGGACTGGCCCTTGACCAGTTGTTGGGAGGTAACCTCTGAGCCTTTGGAATATCCTGCTTGAAAACGCTGTCTGTATATCTGGAGCCTGGGGTTATGAATCAGTTAGTTGGTCTTGGGGTACTTGGTTACATCCTACAAGGAAGGCGTTGGTCCACATTCTAAAGCCTCTATCTTGGATATGAGATTGTCCTAGACAGAAAGAAACATCACAAAGAGGGTCCCTAGTTGTCAGGAGGTAGATTGGGCTATTTAAAAGTTTTGGTATGAGTGTTAAACCAAATGCCTCCTACCAAGGAACATTCTTCCTTGACTGACTAAATTGCATTTTAACATAGATTCTCAGCTGTTTACCTTTTCCACCTTAATCAATAAGGCACTGAGAGCAAATAGCTTAACATCTATTAGCTGAATCAGTGTGAAAACATTGTTGAGCTTATTATTGCGCCTCCAAGTCTGTTCAGCTGAGACTAATTGAAACTATTTTAAGAACCCATGAATTTGGGACAGTTTTGACACTATCAAGTCTCAGCTGGGAAGTGGTTCTTTTGAGTCTGTCTGTGGTATTACAACATTACTCACAATGTACCCACAGTCAGCTGGAAACATCTACCTGTTTCTAGATCTAAGCCAAAGTCATAACCATGCCTCAGGCAAAGAAAGATTTTTAGCAGTATTGAAACTCAAAGGGTCACCTCAGAAAAGGGGGCAGAATAAGTGTATAAAGGGTGCTATAGGCAGCCAGAGGCAGGCAATGGGCATCAGGTATACAACAGGCCAAAAGCTCAGCCTGTGTGTGGGGCCTGTGGATAGAAGTGTCTGGTAAATGTAAAAAGGCAAAAGTCCAAGCTCAGTGGTGGCCCGTGTGTAGGTGGCATGGCGCCGTTCCCTGAGAAGGAAGGATGTTGGTCAGGAAAGTGCAGTAGATACACAGGCATGGGTTGAAAGACCAGGAAGCCAGTTATTAGCAGGAGACTGGTTAAAAAACAAGGCAGAAGGCCAGGTGCTGGAAATGCATTCTGAAGTCTGAGTGGGTGTTATGGCAAAGTGATAATACTTCAGACAACCCTCCTAAGGAGGGGGAGGTTAGAGTCTGATGGGGGGGGGGGAGCTCAAATTCCTGCAGGCCTGTGGGGAAGGCTGGGGAAAGAGAACTGAAGGAAAGAATCAAGGAGGGATGTGGGTAAAGTCAAAAAAGCTCAAGAGAATGAGACGCAAGCAAAACCTTGCCACAAAAAGCAAAAGCCATCAAAATGTGAATAAAGGAATTCCGCAGCCCCTATTGACAGCAGTTAGTTAAATTCAGGCAGGCTCAGGGAAGTGGGGACTGGAAATAGGGGACCACTGAGGCAAGATGGTCACCAAGCAACCAACTAGGTCATCTAAGTTTTGGTCAGACCACATGAGTTCCATTGTCCTAAGTTCCATTTTTCAAGGGAGACAGGTGACGACTTGGTCATCAGAGTAAGTCCCATTCATCTAAGAAAAACAAGTCCCATGACCTGGCCAGTAGTCACCTAACTAATCCATCCCTAGGTAATGACAATAAGAATAACTGTCCTTTACTGGACCAACATACAGGTACCCCTAACTGAGGACTAATCTCCTAAATATAGCTCAAAAAGTCCAGCCCAAAGAAAGAGCCATAAAACTCCAAAGAAACCGCCCCCCCCCACCCCGTGGCTTCAGGACCCCCTCCATTCTTCTTCAGGCTTTGTCTATCTCCTCAATTAACTTTTCATGCTCTCTCTTGCCTTTGCTACCTGTGCATTTATTCCTGGGACTGTGGACCCAGGGGCCTGGTGCCCAACACCCGAGGAGAAGCTCCGGTTTCACTATGATCTTATCGCATTTCACTGTCAAAACTATCATCCAGGATGTGGATTTCCTTCCTTTTGGCTCTCCTACCCTCTCAGCACATCCAAGGATGATTCTTGCATAAGGGACATGGAGATTACACTGTCTCCGGTCCTTGCCCATGCTCTGCAGCTAATGCAGCCCTAGAGACAGAGAGGTTCGGTCTTCCTCTCAGTTGGACTGTGCTAGGCTCTCCTGCATCCAAACCCAAGGCAGGCCTGTTTCTGCTACCCCGGCAGCACTGATCTTAGGGGATTTGGGAACAGAGGTATCACTGTCCGTGTGCCACCAGTGAAGCAAATTGGCCTCTTCTCAGAGTGTGTCCAAGATTTTCTGTTCATCCTTGTTCCCCCTTAATAAGGCAGTCGGAGCCCTTTTCCCTTTGCCATCAGCAGCTCCTGCAACTATGAGCACATGAATCTGTGGAATCTACTGGATACAACCCCCAGCCTATCACCATTCACTGCCTCACTCATGTAGGCTGCTCCAGGTGTTCAGCCTCTGCTCCTGCGTGACACCACATTGTCATATCTTTGCTAATTCTTCCTCCTTTCTGAGAACTTCAATTTTAGCTGCTCATTTGCTTAATTACCTCTATTGCTGATACTCCCAAAAAGACTGAAGCTGTAACAGATGGTGCCTTGGGACTGATGGATGTTATGGATGCAGAACTGACAACACACCTATCTGGATCCCATTTTAACTTTCATGTTATATTCCCCTGTGGACTGTTGGCAATGAGTTAAGCTGATGTGTGCTGCCGGTACCCGGATGCACATCAGGTTTAGTAACTTTTTCTCCCTCTTGTCCTTTGTCCTTCTTCCTCCTGTCTATTTGTCTTCCCAGTGCATTTGTAATGATCTCTGCTGGAGCTTTAAAAACTATTCCACTTCATTTAAAATGTGGCATAAATGATGGAGTTTTGACAAATTAAGTAATAATAAGAAAACATTTTCAATATTCTGTATTTTTCCAGTAAGCTCCAAAAAATAGCGATTATACACACACCATTCCCTCTCCACAGTTAATCATGTGTTAGTCCTGGTTTCATTAAAAAACTCATTATTCAAAGATTTATAACTCATCCTTAAAAAATCTTTGATGTTGGCAACAGATCCAATTTCAGTTTAGACACTTCTAAAGCATTTGAGTGGGGATTGACTGACTAGTGAGGATACTAGTTGATAAATAAATGTCTTGAAATGTTGAAATATTGGGCTAAGAACAGCAGAATGAAACTTAAAAAGGGTTATTGTTATGTCCTATATGAAGGATGAAAGGTTATGAAACAAAGAACAAACATTTGGAAGTTTAACCTTGTTGCTGTTTCCAAATAGCTATTTGACTTTGAGTAATTCATGGTAGATCTCTGGGTTTGAGTTACCTAATCCATCTAAAGCAGCAGTTCCAGAGGATCTCTAAGATGCTCCTAAGCTTTTAATAAAAATCATCAATTGATTGTGCCAAACATGTATACATATTTTAAGAAATGTTTTCTTTGTATTACTATTTAAAGTTGAATTCAATTAGGGTAACAAGACATAGCATGATGTTATGAATTATATTTCCACTATCACATCAGAACAAGCATAGGACACATTCTTAAAATAGCAAAATGGAAAGTTTTTATCTCAAGAGGTGTATACATTTTTTTGGCACCATCTCTAAAGTACAGATTTAATTCCTCATTAAAAAGAACTAGAGGTCTTTGGAGAAGTGGTGGCTCATAATGTAGATGAGCATGGAATATCCTGTTCTGCCAAAGAGTAAGCAAGGAAGTACTCAAAAAATGATAGGAAATAAAAAGTAAGATGCCAGAGCCAGCTTGAAGTGCCCTCACTGGCCAAACCTAGGACTATTTGGTCACCAACATAAGTAAATACAGTAATAAATTATGAAAGGGCAAATGAATGGGATAGAATGTTAACAATAATGAGTCTGAGTGAAGGATATATGGGTGCTTTTTATACTATTATTCTCAGAGATCAGATTATTCTCAGATATATTCAGAGAAAAAGAAAAAGGTATGTGTGTGTGTGTGCACATCTGTGTGTTTGATGTATAGATTCAGAGTTCATTGGCTTTAAATTTCAGGGAGGAAAAATGAAAAAAATCTAGGGAATCCACACTATGGAGCCAAAAGTTCAATATGCATTAAAACACCCTATTTGAATGTGAGAACACAAATCTGGAACTTTGGAGTTAGAAGCCAACTAAATTTTAATCATTAAGTGAGAATCTGAGGCACTGAGGTATGTTTGCACAAGAGTGACAGAATTGTGGTAATTTGAGGAATAAATTGTAAAAGGAAACTGAAGGAACTGACAAGAGAAAGTTGAGTTGGGCATGGGGGAGATGACAATTATCAGACATTTGAAGGAGTTGAGTATTCCAGAAATAAGATTTATTCATGTTAGTTCTAGAGAATGGACCACATGTTGACTTTCTTCACATGAAGAAATAATCTTTCCTATTAGATTTTTTCATAAATGAAATAGTTACCCCTCCACAACTATTTATCAATAATACAGTTCAAGAAATTCTTACTGGGAAGCTGGTGGGTTGGTCTAAATTGGTTTTCCCAACCAATTGGCAATATAACCTTGGAAATCCTTGGAATCATTTCAAGGAATAGTCCAATTCATATGTATCCCAAGCATAATTTTTATACTCAATAAATAGTGTGTCTTTCTCCTATATTTGTTAGTGCTTTCCAAATATGTGTACATGCTATATAATTAACAATGTCATTTAATAACATTTCAGAATTCATATTACCCATTTGATGCTGCATTTTGTTTCAGTTTCCATCAGTGACCATCCATATAATTATAATCATGCATGAAACCTGTTTTGTATTTCTTTCCATTTTTTAGAAGTTAAAAATGTGTTCTGTGGAAGAAAGCTTAAAGAAACAAAGAGGAAAACTATATTTTTCAATAGGAAGAATTTTGGGGAGAGGACTTGGCTGATGGTGAGGACTAGAGTATCTGCAACAAGGATTACCAGGAAAAATTTACCACCAGGGAAAACAACAGTTATTTAGTTATGTTCATTTTGAATAGTGTGGTTATGTACCAATAAAGATTTATTTTCAAAAATATGTGGTGGATCAGATTTGGCCTTTGGGCTGTAATTTGCCAACCCATGTTCTAGAAAATAGTTTCTTCTGTTAAGATTTCATCACTCTGAAAAATGTGCTTATGTGATTATTGTTGAGTTATATGATCAACATTAGAAAAGTTGATCTTTAACCACTGAAATTGTTTGTCTTATAATCTCTTACCTTGAAAATGCTATTTGTAGCAATTTTGACAGTAGAATAATCTGCACACTATATTTTCAAGTTCAAAAAAAAAAGGGATCTTTCACATACCAACTCATTCAACTTTAAAATATCTACAAACCTGAACAGTTCATTAATTCAGACATTTTCACTGGCATGTGTGACAGATCAGTGGCCACTTCGCTTATGCCTTTACCCTGGTAATCCAAAACTGGTATGTTTGAACCAAATCATGACTTTTTATAAAACTGTCACATTCCATCAACATTACCAAAGAGCCCAGAAACATCAGAACTTTGAAGGAAGCTCTACGTTTTTTCATCATGTCTACACCAATATTCTCTCCTTCTAAAATCACAATCACACTCACACACACACACACACACACACACACACACACACACACACACGTCATTTTTGTTTCCTTAGATTTCCAACAAGCCTCGGTGCATAGTTTTTGAGAAGATCAACTTCATAAAATCAGTTAATACAAACTTATGGTAAGATTTTAATTCCATAATGCTCAAGATTTTAGTAGAGAACTACGGAGCATGCATATTGGGGTAAACAGTATTGATGTTCTCACTGATGTTAGTTGATCTTAGCTCACTATTTATCCAACTGATAAATTTTAAAGCAAAATAAAAATTCTACAATCAGATGTTTTTTGAGGTGGGGTGGACTTGAGATTATGAAGCCCAACCCTTCCTTTTTTGCGGAATAAGAAACTGAAGAACAGAGTCCAAGTTACACCATGGGTGTGGTCTGAGTGTTTCCAGAGAGTCCACTGTGATCAAAGGCTATGATGATACTATGGAGAGGTGGTGAAACCTTTGGAAACTGGAGTCCAGTGAGAAGTCTTTGGGTCACTGGAGGTATGAGATGCTGTGTATACAACTCTCTTGAGTTCTTATGAGGGGAATTTTTTACAAGAAGCAAAACTGGCCCTATCTGCTCTTTTCTGATATGAGACATAATCATTTGCTTATTCATTCAGGTGCTCCCACTATTGTTGTCTGCCATGATATGATGCAGCCAAGAGTTGAGTCAATGCCAGCAAGTACTATGCCCTTAAACCTCCAAAACTATGAGCTAAATAAATATTTTCTCTATATAAAATTACCTGCCTCAGATATTTTTTATAGTAACACAAATCTGACTAATACACAAAGCTTGTTAGTGGAGCTCTAATCTAGAAAACCTGCTCACTTGGTGATTACATCTTCTAATAAAGACAGTTTTCTTATACAAAAAACCATGTCAGAATTGTAAAAATGTGAAAGACTGATAGCAAAACTAATCTACATTTGTTTGGAAGACTTAACTTTATATGTTAACATAAGCTGTTCACTTTTCTCTTACAAACATCAGATGAATATTTAAACTTTAATAAGTTAGTGTAGATTGCTCATCTAAATCTTTTGTAATATGATAACTGTTTGGTGAACTTAGTTATATGCAAATGACCAAAAAGTCTGGGTAATAAATACAGCCTCAAAAAATCATACTCCAAGAATGAAGTCCAACCAAAAATATAATGTCAAGAACATTTTTTCAGATTTTATGTATTATATAGATAAAATAAAATTCCATTTTCCTAAGGAACCAATACTCACCTCTTATTTAATAACTATAATACACTTTGGAGTTATTTCCACGTCTATCAGTATAGGAATTGAAATAACTCATGTTCTGAACATTAGAAAAGTTGATCTTTAACCTTGCTGTCCTCTTCTCCTAAGTTCGTTCTTGCCAACCTCCTTGGTCTGAACATTTGAGAAAAGACCTTGTCAGTAAAATCTTGGAACTAGTTATCTTGGTGAATAATGGGAACATCTTGTCTCAGCAGAGGAGATTAATGCTACCCTTGTGGAATGAATTCTGATATCTGTAGGAAATTTAATACCAGAGGCCAAAGTTTCAGTAATACTCCTTTGAGAAAGCAGGATTCACTTGAAAATTTGTACTGCCCACACAAGTGATATAAGATAGAAACATCATTCCTTATCACAGTGTAGAAAGAGATTTAGCTTCTCTGTTATAGTAAAGAAATTACTAAGTTTTCTGAAAATGAGACAAGGCACACTTGTGTAATTTAATGTATCTTCAAGTTTGAAGAAAATACAGAAAAATCAGTAAATCTTTAAATGAACATTATTGAGAAATGAACACTAAAGATATATTTTATATATAATATACAATTATTGCAATTATGGTCAATATATAAAATTAATAATATATAAATTATATATTGCCTGCAACCATAGCACTGTGGCATCCGATCCCATCAGATCTCAGAAGCCAAGCAGGGTCAGGCCTGGTTAGTACTTGGATGGGAGACCACCTGGGAACACCAGGTGCCATAGGCTTCGGAGAAGGACCTGGCAACCCACTCCCAAAAAACAATCTGCCATTGAAAACCCTATGAACAGCAGAGAAGCACTGACAATAGTGTTTCACCTGTTGTACCTAGGGTCGCTATGAGTGGGACATCAGCTCCACAGCAATTAACAACAAGGCAGATATGGGATTTGGAGGTTATTTATTTTCCTAGTATTGAAGAGAATAACATAATAGGTCTTTTAATATGAAAATCTGTCTTTTGTTGTTGCTGTTGTTGTTGTTGAGTATTTTACAAGCAAAAATATTATCACACAACTTCTCAAAGTCTGTTTGTACCCAAGAGTTTATAAGTTTTGGGCTATTCACAAAATCAATTGGTTCTTCATTTACATTTATTAAACTGATATCAACTAGTAAGAATGAAATAAAAGAGTAGAACAATAGGCTTACCTTACCTGTGTAGTTTTCAAATAAAATTAGGAAATTCACCTCTATTTGCAGAAAGATTAAGCATAGGATTTATGTTTGTTTGTTTTGCTTTTTAATAATTCTCCCTCTATATCCTCCTCAAATCATTGTTTTGTGGTTGTGAGGTGCCATTGAGTCGAGTCTGACACATAGTGACCCTTATAAGGTTTTAAATGGCTGATTGTTTCAGGATTACTTCTGGAGTGGATTGCCATGTCCTTCTCCCATTTTTGCAGTGCTGGGGATTGAACCAGTGTCCTCAGAGAGCATGAACAATATTCTATCAACTGAGCTAAACCTCAACACTCCTCAAATCATATCAATACTAAAAACTAATTAGTTAAAAGGTCTATCAAATTAAAAACAATGACTTTATGGGAGACGCAATGCAGATAGAAATTTTAAGTAAACTGTATGATATAGAGGCCAATGAATATAGCCAAAATAGCACTTCTGTATGAAGTCAAAATGAGATATGTTTATAGTGCCAAAGATTTTGCAAATATTCTCTCCATACTAATTTTGAAAAAAATTACTCAAGGACATAGTCCAAGAAAACACATTAAGGGAACAAAGAAATGAGGGGCAATGTGGGCTTATAGAAATAGTGGTGTTAATGAGAAATAAACTGAAATTCCAGTATGAATTCTATGCAACAGTCATAGAAAAAAATGAGTTCAAGTTAAAGAAAAGCATTATAAGACTTTGTGCCAAATATCTTCAAGAAGAAAATAGTCATTGCTTGAAGCATGGATATTTTATATAATCAGGTGAAGGCATGTAAATTTTTGGTAACAAGGAGAGACACATTTTTCAGAAGAAATAAAAGGGTTCGTATGAAAGTCAAGATCCATACGAAGAAACTAAAATGTAACATGATTTAAGATGCTCTGTGTGTGTATGTGTGTGTGTGTGTGTGTGTTATTAAGTGCCATCAAGTTGGGTCCCAACTCATAGTGACCTTATGTACAACAGAACAAAATATTACTTGACACTCATACCATGCAAGTAATCTTTTTTATGTTTAAGGCCATTGTTGCAGCCATTGTGTCAATCCATCTAGTAAAGGGTCTTCCTTTTTTTTGCTGACTCTCTACTCTCCCAAACATGGTGTCCTTCTCCAGGGATTGGTCCCTCCTGAGTACACATCAAAAATATGTAAAACACAATCTAGCTATCCTTGCTTCCAAAGAACACTCTGGTTGTACTTCTAGAAAAGATCTGTTGATTATTTTTGCAGTCCATGGTATAATCAATATTTATCTCCAGCACCATAACTGCAAAGCATCAATTCTTGTCCTGTCTCCATTATTCACCACCTAGCTTTCATAGGTGTATGATGTGAGTGAAAATGTCATGGCATGAATCAGGTGCACCTTCACCTTCAATGTGACATCTTTACTTTTCAACACTTTAAAGATAAATGTATATGTGTGTGTGCATACATATATATATATATATATATATATATATATACATATCTTTCCATATATATATACGGTAAGAGATTTAAAGTTATCTTAATGATTTGAAGGTTCTTTTTGGAAAGACACATAGTTATATGTGATTATATTTCCTTTTCTGTTTATTTTATTTTTTATCATTCTTATTTATTTGCTTTTAGTACTGGGGGATTGAACCCAGGGCCTCGCACATGCTAAGTAATTGCTCTACCATTGAGCTATAACTTCAGCCCCTTCTTTATTGCTTATTTTGACACAGGATCTCACTAAGTTATGCAGGTTGACTGTGGCCTAGAACTCACAATCCTCCTATGTCAGTTCCCAGAGGCACTTGGATTACAGGTATGTGCCACAACACCCACTTTATATATCCTTTTTAATGAAACCAATCTCAAACCATCATTTTTTAACTAGTAGGAATTACTTACATTCTAGAATGCAAACTCTTGAATGTAAGAATAGAATTTGTTTTATTTGATGCTGTCTTTGTAATGACTTGTCTGGCATGTGGAATATGATATTCACCTAGCAACTACAGGCAGACTGACTGGTTCTGGCAGCCAGTAGCTACTGCTTATAAAATAATTATCCCATGTCAGCTCTGCTTCTATTGAAGATTGTTTTTAAAAGTGGAAATGTCATAATGAAAATAATTAATTTGTATGCTAGCTGAAAAGAAAATTACTAAAAAAAAAAAAGGTTGACTCAGAGCACCAATATTTTTAAACCACAGATTTAGCCACCTCTAGAACTTTTAGGCTTTTTTGTGTAAGGCAATAAATACTTTGATTAATCCTCTTTTTAGTATTTTTGGAACTTCAGTGAAAGGACTCCTAAATAATATAGAATTTGTTACTGGAAGTAGACTGCTGGAAGTAATGGGTACTAAAATGTGGAATTTTCTGAGGAGTCATTAAGGTAGAGGATAGAGAGGTCCCCTGTCTTCCAGCCAGGGCAGCCAATGGGCACTGGTAGGTGAGAGTGAGACACATTATCACTCTATGGGGATCTGAACCTTTGATTCAGACCATTAGCTGAAGGAAGTTATAACGTTGAATATGGTGGGGAAAATAAAACTATTTCTTGAGGCTTTTGTTGCTATTGTTGTTAGGTGCATTGAGTTGGGTTTGACTCATTGCGACCGTCATAGGGTTTTCAATGGCTGATTGTTTTGAGAGTGGACTGCCACATCTTTCTCCCATTTTTGCGGTGCTTGAGATTGAACCTGGGTCCTCAGAAAGTGCGGAGCAGCACTTTACTAACTGAACTAAACCTCAGCCTTGCGGTCTTTAGATTTTAATAATAATAATAATAACAATAACAACAACAACAACAACAACAAAAACAACAACAATAAAAATAAATGCAAACATAATGTAAAGGTCATCCACTCTAAAAGCAGGGCATAAAGAAAATAAAGCTTTGCTAAGAGAGGCTCTTTCTGGTCCGGGCTTGGAATATAAGTTAAGGTACACACCTTTAGAAAAGCTGTTATGATCATCAACACAGACAGAAGGATCCTTACCCTCAGTGTGGTTTGAATGCCAAGAGTGATGGTGTGACACATGCACCAAGAAGGCACAAAGAGCTTATTATTTACATGGTTGACATTTCTGGTGAGAGCAAGGCAGGCATCTGAAGCAGGTGCAAGATGGTAGAGAGAGCAGGGAAAGACAGCTGGCTCAGGTTTTATTGATGCCAAGAGATGGGGCTGCGGTGAGGGTTTGTGCACAAAAGGTACTGGCATTGTTTGAATCTCCTGATGGCACCACAGGAGGGAGCACCCTGGCTGACTTATCACCTTGTTCACATGTGGGACACAAAGCAAAGAGGAAAGGGTGACACTTAAAAGCTGCCGGCAATAAAACATTTAAAAAATAGAACGAGATTTCTCATTACAAAAGCCAATCCTTTATGTTCTACTTCTGCATAAAGCAGAACAAACAGAGTCAGGGGAACAATGGACTCAGCAGAAAATAAGATTGATAAGGCTGGGTCCCTGGGCCTCTCCTAGGACACTTGGCTAGGAATTCCTTGCTTCATTAAGGGGAAACATCTGGCAGCATGGATCACGTTGAGTGAGCGTGAGCACTCCTCTTCTGACTTTATGGTTTCAGTTTCTTCACAAATGTTCATGAACAAAAGTCAGAAGATAGGAGACAAGAATTCTCAAAGGTCATATTTAGATAAGACCTTTACCATTGATTATTTTATGGTTAGGAATTGCCCAAAAACAGACAGTCTGGAAGGCTGCTTAGTTATTAAGTATTGCTAAAGGCAATTAAAGCATGGTGATGTCATCCTGTGATTGTTCAGCTTTTGAGGCAACCCAAAGATCCCTAAATTTATCTGAGGGGAAGTAGGCTGCTAAATCTCTGTAGCCTCTAGAATTCTTTAATGAGCTATGCTCCTAGAGTGTGATGGGCAAACACTGTTTTCCAGCAGGGAATAATCAAAGCTATGAAGGACAATCCCAGGAGAAACACTCCAGAGAGCAGAGTTAGCAAACCTAAAGTACCTAGACTGTGCCTCTTTTGTATGCTTTACCATTTCCCCCTCCTGCTGATGCTATATTAAAAAATGGAATTTTCCCATTATGGCTGATATTTTTCCATGAGATTTGGTGTGGACGTGTGTGTGTTACAAAATACTGTCCTCTTGTATGTACAGTCTCCATACAGGTCTTTGCCTTTACATATGAACTTCTGGGTCATTAAAGATTTTTGAGAATATGAGCAAAACCCCTGAATTTTCTCAGTTCCTTCACCATCATACATTGGGTATATTTTGGGCAAATTAATCTGTCATTTTTTGACATAGGTTCCTGGACTGCAAGAAACTATATTTAGTTATTATAATAGCAAATACTATGAAACTCCAAGCTTAATTGGTAGAGCACCACTCTGCAGTCTCTGACGTCCAGAGTTCAATTCCCAGCACCACAAAAATGGGAGAAGGATGTGGCAATCCACTCCCAAGGCAATCCTGAAACAATCAGCCATTGAAAACCCTATAAGGGTCGCTATGAGTGGGACATGACTCGACGGCACCTAACAACAACATAAAACTCCAGTCATTTTACTTATTTATTATTTTGCAGTACTGGAAGCTTTAACCCAGGGTCTCACACATGCTTTATTAGCACTCTACCACTGAGCCATAGCCCCAGCCCATTTTTTACTTTTTATTGTGAGACAGGGTCTCATTAAGTTATGCAGGCTGCCTCTGGTCTTGAACTTGCAATCATCCTGCCTCTGCCTCCCAACTCACTGGAATGACCTGCCTGAACCACTTGTTGTTGTTGTTAGGTGCCGTTGGGTCGAGTCCGACTCATAGCGACCCTATGTACAGCAGATCGAAACACTTGCCGATTCTGTGCCAGGCAAACGATCTTATTTATGTTTAAGCCCATTGTTGCAGACACTCTGTCAATCCATCTGGTGGAGGGTTTTCCTCTTTTGCGTTGACCTGCCACTCTTCCAAACATGATGTCCTTCTCCAGGGATTGTTCTCTCCTGACTACATGTCCGAAATATGTAAGATGCAGTTTGGCTATTTTTGCTTCCAAGGAGCACTCTGATTGTACTTCTTCTAGGACAGATTTGTTGGTTCCTTTGGCAGTCCATGGTATATTCAATAGACGTCTCCAGCACCACAATTCAAAAGCATTAAAACTCCAAAGTTACTGTGTTTAGAGCTTACTATACTAATTGATGAGACATACGGTTTTCTCCACAGCTGGGGTTTAGCTCAATTAGTAGAGCACTGCTCTGTGCTCTCTGAGGTCCTGGGCTCTATCCCCAGAACTGCAAAAACGGGAGAAGGATGTGGCAATTCAGTCCTGAAACAATCCCCAAACAATCTTACATTGAAAATCCTATGAATAACAGAGAAGAACTGACATAATGCTGGGCTTGGCACAGTGTTGGAGAGTGTTTTGTTCTTTTATACATAAGGTTGTTGTGAGTAGGACTTGACTAGAGGGCACCTAACAAGAAGAATAGTTTTCTTCTTTGAGGATTGGCCTACTGTGTTCTGTGTAGTACCAAGCATTTTTCAATGTCCTTATGTGAGAAAAAGATTTTTTTATTGGAAATTTTTAATGTACACCTTAATGTGATTCATTCTGACATGCTTTTCATTGTGACATTTCCATATATGCATTTTAATGTACATTATTCATATAGGTGCCCCCTTACCCTCTTCTATGCTTCCCCTCCCACCCTCCTCATCTAAGTCCTCTCTATCATTTACTTGGTAATATTTTTCTATATGTCCTTGGGTTCCAGTTCTGTTTAAGACAGAAACTTTTCCTGCAGTTAACTTTGGTTTTATCTTGTCAGAACAATTGCATGCATAGAAAAAGATTTTGTATGGATATTGGAAAGCAAAGATAGACAGTGTTTGTTGCCTACTTGACAATTACTGCTTCTGTTATTCCTTCTATGAATACTCAAATTATGTTTAGGTATTCCAATACATTCATTACATGGGCTTCACCCCAAGTGAGGGAGTGAATGGTGATCTGTTTAAGACAACCACAGAAGCTATTCTTTCTTAGTGATTATTTTTAGCACTGGGATATGCTGCAATCCTATAGAGATAAGAGACAATCCAATAAGACATAAGAGAAAAATCTTAGGAGAGTTATTAGCAAAAACATTTCCTCACTCTTTAAAAGGGATACAGGCAATTACTTGTTCCTTTCAGGCCTTGTACGTTGTTTCATAAGGTAGGATTTCTGAAACTCTCATAGATAGAATGCAACTCTGAGGGGAAAGCCATGAGAATCATAGAAAATCATGCCCAAAGGATAAATATTCTTTAAATTCAAAATCACTGACATAGGCCACTTATTATATGAGACAATAGACTCATTACTATTTAAGAGACATTTATTTATTTATTTATTTAATTTATTTATTTATATCAGCATATATTTATTGTACAAAGTGGGGTTTTATTATGACCCTTTTGTATATATATACAGAAATGTTTATATATGTACTTTGGCATACTCTCCCCTCTATTATTCTTTACCATCCCCCTTCCCCTCCCTCTTTTCCTCTTCCCCTTCTATTTCCCTATAATTTCCCCTTCTAGTTTCAAGTTTTCCCTTACCACCCCAGATTTCACAGGTGAGTAAAAACTTGTGATATGCCTTTCTGAGTCTGGCTGATTGCACTTAACATGATGATCTCCAGTTCCATACATTTTCCTGGAAAATGATATAATTTCATTCTTCTTCATAACTAACATAAAACTCCATTGTGCATGTATGCCACATTTTCTTTATCCATTCATTCATTGATAGGCACATAGGCTGGGTCCTTGGTTTGGATGAATAATGCTATAATTAACATGAGTATATAGATATCTCTGTAGTAAGCTGACTTTAGTTCTTTTGGGTATATGCCCAGAAGGGGTATGGTTAGATCATATGGAAGTTCTATTTTCAGTTATTTGAGGAGCCTTCATACTGATTTCCATTGTGGTGGAACTAATTTATATTCCCACCAACAGAGCATAAGAGGTGTTCCCCCCACACACATCCTTGGTAGCATTTATTCTTGTTTGTTTTCTTCATGATAGCCATTCTGATTGGAGTGAAATGAAATCTAAATGCAGTTTTGATTTTCATTTCCCTAATAGCTAAAGATGAGACTCTTTGCTAGTATCAAAAGGCAAAATTACAACAAATTTAGTTACAGATCTAATTTGGTTTGTGGTTCATGAATAGGGCAACCTCCATCCTACAAAAATAGAATGAGATCTCCTCACAAGTGATTGAATCTGAAAATGCAGATCCCATAGTTATGGAGAGTTAATTGCATTCCAGAAACATAAGCAATGAACACTAATGTTATGTGTCATTAAAATATTTCAGTTTTTTGTTATGTAGCATTATTGTGGAAAATCTATTGCTCTTGGTGTTAGGTGCCATAGAATTGAGTCCAACTCATAGTGGCCCTATATACAACAGAATAAATCATTCATCAACACTGTGCCATGCATATGATCATTTTTATGTTAAATCCCATTGTTGCAGACACTGTGTCAATCCATCTAGTAGAGGATCTTTCTTTTCCTCATTGGCTTGCCACTCTCCCAAACATGATATCCATCTCCAAGGATCAAATTTATTACCAAAACAAAACAACAACAACAACAACAACAACAACAAAAATAGACTGTTCATACACATTCTGTTTCTCTTCCTTTCAGGGACATAATAGAATTACTTTTACTTGATGTCTTGAAATAAAGCACAGCCATATGATTTGCTTTAATAAGTGAAATGTAAGTAGAAGTAATGTGTATATCTTCTGAGTGGAGGTGTATAATTACTAATGTAAGGAAAAACAGCTCATCTTTCCTTTCACTGGTGACAGTTCTAATACATGTTAAAAGGGAACCACCAGAAGCCTAGGTCCCTCAGTCAATAAAACAAGCAAAAACTACCCTGTGAATCTTTGTAGATGCACTGCATGAACTAGAAGTAAATTTGTGCTCTGTTAAGGCATTGAGCTTTCACCGTTATTTATTATCACAGTATAAGGCAGCCTGTCCTGATGGATGTGAGTTGTCCTAGTAGGCTTCATTGAGAAGATGAAAAGTTGAAAGTGTTTTTTATGTGGTATCCAAAGGGAAAATGTTCCAGGCAGAGAGAACAGCAAGTGCAATAGCCCTGACATAGGAGTGTGACTAGTATTTTCAAGAAAACATGTGTGTCAAGTAGGGTAAGAGAAAGAGAGGCAGAAGAGGTTGGAGTTGAGAGATGATAAAGGGAGCTACAGATCATGTAGAATCTACCATTATTTTAGAAATTTTGGCTTTTAGTCTGAACGAAATATAGAGAATTGTCAGGGACTCAAGCAGAGGGATGACATTGGCTGACTTGGGTTTCAGCAGCGTGGAGGATTGGGTTCCTGCGACAAAAGCAGGGAGTCATCCAGTAAAGTAATAATAGTGCCGGCTGGGTCCAAGGAGTTGCTGTGGAAAGATAAGAAGTGGCTGGATTCTCCATATATTTCGAGTGTAGAATCTACAAGATTTTTGTGGCAGATTGGATATGAAACATGAGAGCAAAAACAAAGTAAAGGATGATTCCAAGTTGTTGGCCAGAAGCAAAGGAAGTATCTTTGTGAACAGCAAGAATTGAGGATTGTGATGTAAGGAAATGGTTGTTGGAGACAGAAGATTAAACAGGTGACTTAGAGAGAGGGTGGTGATGGACAGACTGTGGCACCGATATTAAATGGACTCCTGATTAGCTCTCAGGAATGGCTCAAACTAAGGATGCCAAAGCAAAGAGAGAAGAAAAGTCAAGAGGAGAACAAGGAAGAAAGAGAAAATTTACAATTGTACAAAGTAAAATTTACTTTGCAGTGATGAAAAGCATTGTTGCAGCCATCTGGACAGCTCAGGGAGAGTCTAGTTTGCATTTACTTTAAGTAGAAGATGCAAAGATCACTTGGGAATGAGTGAAAAAAAGAAAAATAAATAAATAAAGGAAGGAAGGAAGGAAGAAAGAGAAAGAGAGAGAGGGAGGGAGGAAGGGAGAGATAGGAAAAGAAGAAAAGAAAGAAAAGAAAAGAAAAGAAATAAACCCACTATAGAGCTTTGCTCCTTTGGTTTCATGCTGTTTTAGTTTAGATAATCCCTCAAAGGAAAAGATCATTGTTTTAGGCTAGAGTAAGCTTGAAATGCCTGTAGCCATACCACTGTTGAATTTGATCCCAGCAGATTTTGGAAGCTAAGCAGGGTCAGGCCTGGTTAGTACTTGGATGGGAGATGGCCTGGGAACACCAGTTTCTGTAGGCTTGGGGGAAGAACCTGACAACCCACTCACAGAAAACAATTGGCCATTGAAAACTTTATGAATAGCAGAGAATCACTAACAATACTGTTTCATCTGTTGTACATAGGGTCTCTATGAGTCATACACCAACTTGATGGCACCTAATAACAACAACAACAGTCTTGAAATAAATAGACCATGCTTAGCTATAAAGAAATAAATGGAACTAATCCAATGATTTAAAAATGACCTTATCAGAACAGCAATAATAATTCTTTACCTTTGCAAAGTACTATATGGTAGAAATAAAATTGTGCTTGAAGATTTCAAAACATTGAAGTGTATTTCTATTGTGCGAATCACATTTAATTCTAGATATGGATACTAATCAAAGCTTTTATGATGAGAATAACGAGGATATCAAACAAAATAAAACATGTTGAGCATCCCGAAACTGAAAATCTGAAGTCTGAAATCCTCCAAAATCCAAAACTTTCTGAGTACTGACATGATACAAGTAAAAAATCCCACACTGTGAAGCTGTTTCATGCACAAAATTATTAAAAATGTTGTGTAAAATTACCTTCAGGTTGTGTATCAGATGTATGTAAAATATAAGTGAATTTTGTGTTTAGACTTGGGTCCCATCCCCAAGGTATCTCATTATGTATATGCAAATATTCTAAAGTCTGAAACCTTGAAACATTCTGTTCCCAGGCAGTTTGGATGAGGAATAAATGTAGTGCTGCATATACAAATATAAATAAGAATACTTCTCTCGAGAAAAAAAATTGTCACTACTCCTGGCTTGTTCTCTTTTTTCTTTCCTGTTCTCTTCTTTTTTCTTTTCTCTTCTCTTTTCTTTTCCTTTCTTTTCTTTCTTCCCTCCTTTTTTTTAAAACAAGGAATAGCCAAGGTTGTCCTCAAACTTGCTATGTGTCCCAGACCGACTTCAAACTCACCATACTCCTGTCTCAGCCTCCCAAGCACTGGGATTCATGCACTACCATGCCCAGCACTCATTGTTGGATTTCCTGCTGGTTAAATACAGAGCAATTTGAACCAGCAAGTAGCCTGTCTTATTTATATGTAATAACTTATGAGTTCATCATAAAATAAAATCCAAATATTTTAGATAATCTCAATGCCTTAATTGTCTGCCCTCCTGCTCACCTCTTTGACATCATTTCATACCCCCTTTTCCTTTTACTTACAGGACTTCTGTTCCACAAATACTCTAAGCCCATGCATACATTGGAACCTTCACACATGCTGTTTTCACCACTATATGGCTCCTTCTAATTCTTTCATGTGGCCATCTCCTTTTGTACAGTCAGGATCCAGGCTAGAAACAGACTTCACACCAGGTGCTCAAGATGAAGAGATTTTAGAGGTGAGGGCTGGGTTAGGGACAAACAATAAAGATAGAGATGCCCAGAGACTGGAGATGATAGGAAGCCATGATCACACCTAGGGCTGAAGGAGCAACGAGAGGAAGTAGCATTGTGTGAGCCTAGGAGGAGGCAGAACCATGGGGAGGGGTCTAGTGAGAGTTGGAGATGTGGAAGGATTCAGCTGTAGCCATGTGACATCAAAGTATTAGATATCTTGATCTCTACCCTCCTGCTCCTCAATCTTCAGCCACTGTCTTGCTTTGTCAGAACCCACCAGGAAGCCTGAGAGTGGAGGAACACACACAATGCAATCTTCAGGGACCCAGTATCTTTGGACATGAGCAGGGTTCAGAGAGGCAGGGAATGTAGTGTGGATGAGTGTGTGGGCAGGTGATGGAGACCAACCAGCATACTCTTCTTAAGTTTTCTGTTTCATTATCGCCTCCTCACAAAGGTCTTTTTTGATCATCCTGTCTATGAAGGAAATTTCTAGAACTTTTGACATCTTTATTTCTCATTGTAACTATAGATTATTTGTTAGAAATATCTTTCCTCCCAATAGATGGTATACATCATGAAGATATGGACCTGCTACTTTGCTCATTGAGCTGGGATTTAGCTCAGTTGGTAGAGTGCTGCTCTGCAGTCTCTGAGGTCCCAGGTTCAATTCCCAGCACCACAAAAATGGGAGAAGGATGTGGCAATCCACTCCAGAAGCAATCCCAAAATATTCAGCCATTGAAAAACCCTATGAGGGTCGCTATGAGTTGGACATGACTTGATGGCATCTAACAACAACAACACTTTGCTCATTACTGGGTAGTTGGTGCCAGGCACATAGCAGATACTGAATTGTCTATGGAAAGAAGATAGAACAAAAAAAAAAAAAAGGAAAGGAAGAAAAAAGTGAAGAAATTTCTTTTTAAAAAGAGAAAGGTTTGAGCATTTGTATGTGCAATCTCTAACTTTTATCACATGAAACACAAAACAGAAATGGTTTTAAAAAGAAAACACCCTTTTTAAAATAGCAGTAAAAGACAGCAAAAGTACAGCAAGTTGGGAGAGGATGTAAAATGCCACACATGGTCTATATATTTAATATCAGACACCGATGAATGTTATTTCGCTTAACACTTTAATTCCCATGGAAGTCCTGGAAGACAGGGAACATCATTCTCATTTTATATAAAAGGGAACTGAGTTTCAGAGATGCTAAATGGCTTATTAATATTGCTCAGGACCTGGGAGGTATTTAATCAGTTCATGTGGATTGAAAACTGGAGCTTCTTTCATTAACTCTTGGGTGTGCTGGGTATTGTATGGAAAACATTCAGCACATGGTGTACCTTCTCTCCTTCTCAGAAGACTCAGTCTTTTTACTCTCAGGGTTTTATCTGAAAATATAATTCTTATCTATGTATTCCTCTACCTCAAAGTAGCTTTTGTGAAAGGCAATTTAGCACAATGTTTTGTTTACAGGGGAGAAACAAGACCAATCAAACTATAAAGATGTTCATCCTTGAGAACAAAAGTAGACGAGTAATAGAGTGAAAGTTAATTGAGGCAGGTGCCTATGAGAATAATTTGAAGTAATCTGTGAGCGATAAAATGAAGTGAGTGTTGTTCCCTTCTTCAAGCATCCTCCACCTAACACTCTTTCTTTCTTGCATTTGCAAAAGGAGCAAAAGCCCTATGATGTAAAGCTCTTTCCTCCATTAAAACCAGACTCCTTCAAATAAATCTGCTATTCAAAGTTCCTAATTCTATATTTTATGGAGTAAATGGTGTACAAAACATAATTACTTTGGTATGATGGCATGAAATTTTTTTCAACTTGTATCAAGTATCCATAGCCTTCAATTGTTAGCCAAGAATGACTACACATCCAGCGTGAAGGGAAGATCAGGAAGTTCAAATTTCATATCTGTGTGTGTGTGTGTGTGTGTGTGTGAGAGAGAGAGAGAGAGAGAGAGAGAGAGAGAGAGAGAGATATTCATATCTGTGTAAGTGTGTGTGTGTGTGAGAGAGAGAGAGAAAGAGAGAGAGACAGAGAGAGACTAGAAATAATAACTTACATAAGTAGCATATGTATATTGGCACATTTGAGTTCTCTATTATCCCTTCCATTCCATTCTAAATCATTCTGCTATTATACCACACTAATTATTATAACATTATTATTCCACTTCTCCATTTTTAAAATGCTATTGTTAGGTGCCCTCAAGTCTGACTCAGAGCGACCCTCCTAGGGTTTTCAATAGCTAATTGTTTCAAGATTGCTTCAGGAGCATATTGCCACATCCTTCTCCCATTTTTATGCCTCAGAGAGCGCAGAGCAGCACTCTGCCAACTGAGCTAAACCCCAGCCCTTTAAAATGTTAGACTAGTCTAATTTTGTTATTAGAGAATTTTCTCATTCATCAAGAAATACAGTATCATCTCTCACAAAACTCACCATCGAGTTGGGGAAAATATGAATTAGATAATAACATAAATATGTAATTTCAACTCTGATAAGTGCTATGAGCCAGCCGTGGTGGCACACACTGGTAATCAACTTGCTGAACAGGATGAGACAGGAGGATTGTGAGTTCAAGGCCAGCCTGGGTTACACTTTTTGCCTGCAGCCATAGCACTATGGCATCCCATCCTGTCAGATCTTGGAAGCTAAGCAGAGTGGGGCCTGCTTAGTATTTGGATGGGAGACCACCTGGGAACACCAGGTGCTATAGGCTTGGGAGAAGGACCTGGCAACCCACTCCCAAAAATCAATCTACCATTGAAAACCCTATAAATAGCAGAGAAGCACTGACAATAGTGTTTCACCTGTTGCGTTTATGGTCAACAGCACCCAACAACAACAACAACGACAACAACAACAACAACAGGCGCTATGAAGGAAAAGCACAGATAGCTATGAGACAATGGAACAAGTGGGTACGTCCTTAATTGAGTAAATTTTTTCTTTCTGACTACTGTCTTTTTAAACCTGCTCTGTTAAGTGTTCTCTTGCCCTCATTAAAATTCTGGGCAGACTCCAGAGCTTTTCTAGTAGCTTTCAGGTATTAAATACTCAGGGAAGTATAATATCACAAACTTCATTTCTCATCCATTTTGAGTTTTTTTTTTTTTTTTCCTTCTCTAGCTGGGTTAGGATCAGAACCCACATAAAGGAAAAGGGGGACGGGAATTTTTTCTCAGTTCCTCTTACTACCTCTTCCCAGTGGCTTGAGGGCTGTCCTAGGTTTTGTGATTTGGATGCTATTGGCAGAAGGCAAGAATTTATTTCCCTCCTTTCCTTCTATTGTTCTTTCTGGTGATACATACTGCTTTGTGGTGCCAAGTTTTGGAACCAGGGCAGACCTCTATTCCCAAGAAGCAGTAGAGAGATTCTTTCCTGATATACCTTGGTTATAGCAAACATGTTACCTTTTCCTCCATGGACCTAGTTTTGTGGAATCTTCACAAAATTTCACTTCAGTTCATCTTTGTTGATGTAATACCTCCTCACTAGAAAGAGTCTAATATTTTTACAGTGATGATAATATCTTGGTATACTCCCATGTTATGACAACTTATAAATATAGTATGTCACAAAAATTGGGTACTAATTCCTGACCCTTGCTAAACTCTATCCTTACATTTGTGTAGCTAACATTTCTTTCTCTTAGCTTCTTTCTCTAAATCCATCTCGCTCCCATACAAGACATTTCCTTTTAAATCAATTATGACCACTTTTTAATTGCTTTGGGAGTAGAAAATTCTCAACCTTTCCTTTTAGGCTCCAATTTACACCCACTAGTTAACAGTCCCCATGCTTTGAGAAAAATAAAAAAATTAGATTTGTATTCTGAATCTAGTATTCTGAATCTTGTATTCTGAATCCTCACATCGTTCTTTGTGAGGCAGCCCATGTGAAGTTTCTAATGTGGTCAAGGGCTTGGAACATTTGTACAGCTGAAGTCCTGTAAGAGAGGAGAAAGGGTCAGGAAGTGATAACAGAGTCTTATTGAATCCTTGTAGTCCTACCCATTGCTTGTATAGAAGTACAACCAATACTTTTGCACTCTATTAATCCTACAGTCCTATCTATGTTCTCTTCCGTGAACATGAGTCATGAACTTGCAGCATTGGGATATTTGTAGTAAAAGTTGCAGGTTTGACCAATAGTTGCATAATTTCACTATTAATTTTGTACAAAATGTTCTAAAAGTAGGATAGGACCCTTGAGTCAGTGTGGTGAGTAGGAAAATTTGGGGATGAACAGATATAGATTTAAATGGTGGTTAGACCACTTGCACATGCCATATTGTAGACATTTACAAATGTTAGTTGTAATTATTTATTATTTTTCTGTGCTTAATACATAAATCAGCTTTTGAACATTCTATGTGATAAAGATAATTTAAATTGAGAATATCAACTTTTCAGAGTCAAATATTAATCTCAGAGTAGATATTATATAATCTTTAGCACCCAATTTGCCTATTAGTGATTTTTTTCTTCTCCTTTAATTTCCCAGGTTAATAAGCATGGATTTACCCAAGGGCTTGCACAAATAAATAATAATAGTAACACCCTTTTTTTATTAGAAATTTTTAATGTACATAATAATGTGATTCATTTTGACATGCTTTTCATTGTGACAATTTTCATGTATGCAATTTGATAAACATTGTTCATATAGGTTACCCCTTACCCTCCTCTATGTTTCTCCCCCTCCCCCCTTCCCATCTAAGTTTCCCATCCAAGTCTTCTCTATCTTTTACTATGTAGTATTTTTCTATATGTCTTTGTGTTCCATTTCTGTTTAAGATAGAAACTTTTCCTGTAGTGGTCTTTGTTTCTATCTTGTTAGAACAATTACATGTGATTTCTAGTCCATTTATATTGACCTCATTCTTATCTTCCCTCCCCCCCTTTTATTATGATCTGAACTTTGAGTAGGATTTTTCCTTCTTGTAATTTTGAGTCAGCTCCCTCATATGAGTGAGAACATGTGTTGTTTCTCTTTCTGATCTTGTGTTCGTTCACTTAAAATAATTTTCTCTAATTCCATCCATTTTGCTGCGAATGGCCCTATTTCATTTTTCTTGATTGCTGAATAGTATTTCATTGTGTATATATACCATAGTTTTTTTATCCATTCTTCTGTTGAAGGGCACTTTGGTTGATTCCATATCTTTGCTATTGTGAAAAGCGCTGCATTGAACATGGAGACGCAGGTGTCTCTGTGGTATGATGACCCATCTCCCTTTGGGTAAATTCCCAATAGTGTTATAGCTGGGCCATATGGTAGACCTATTTTTAGTTTTTTGAGGTACCTCCATATTGATTTCCATAGTGGTTGCTCCAATTTACAGCTCCACCAACAATGTAAAAGTGTTCCCTTTTCCC